>NNCF01131569.1:256531-267813 GCA_002313205.1 Laupala kohalensis | reverse complement strand
TATATATATATATATATATATATATATATATATATATATATGCCTAAGAAACTGCAACAAGAGTCGTAGTTAACGAAAAATTATTTGAATTTACTTGAGATAAAAATTCTTTCTCGAGAAAAATGCTATCTCAATGAGGAGACTACAGTAATACTTCTGTTTACTGGAAGCGCTCTCATTGGGGTTTTCTCCCATGATGTGAATGTGAGCGATATCGGTCTTGTTTCGGGTATATAAATGTGGTACTAGAAACGGGGATTAGCCATAATACCAACCGGGTAATAATACCTTCAATGAATTATATTTAAAAGCGAACGAGTCCTTTCCTTTCTTCCATCCACTAAAGGAGAATTTACGGGTGTTTCTGAGTTCGTGCTCTACTAGTATGTATAGTGTACAGACAAAGTTTTCCTTGGCGTGTCGCTAGTAATCGATACAAGCTGTCGAATGGTACAGTAGAAAGTGTCGTGCGAAATACTGTCAAGTAAAACCAATTTTTAAATGTCTTTTTATGTTCCTTATTTCTGAAGGTAATATAGTCAATTATACCAGTGGTTTCCCCTAACAACCAGAAAAATGTATTTTTTTTTCGAGTTACAGTCTGTTAAAATTTCCAAAACCTTGCTCTGTTGTAACCTGGGTATTTGATAAAGTGTGCTATTATGACACTTTATCACTAACAATAACAATCTAGAGAGAGTATATATATCATGAAAGATTGCAAATCTAAAGAATTTAGATAAATGGAGTCAAATAACAAAAAGTCGATGATTTCAAGGTATCTGTATTACGGAAATCTTGTCTTGAAGAATACTATTCTCTTCTTCCAATTAAAAAGTATTAAAGTATATTTTCTAAATGCTCCTTTGTGGAGGATGTTGAAAACCGCTAATGAAATGAATCTTGATTTTGGTATTTCATGCCCTCTATTCGTCAATACAGCTACGAATGCACTCTTGAATGATTTAAACTAATTATCTTGTTACCATAAAAAGTAATTTTATGAATGTGAAAATAGTATCAAAACTATAAATTGTAATTTGGATGATTAACTTGTATATTAAAAATACATTAATAAAATTAAATTAAATGAAAAGTAAAGTAGACCTAAATTTTCACTTCTTGATTCAACATCTAATATATTCAACAAAACAACAAATATATTGTTTATAGTTTAAACCAACACGAATAAATGTTCCTGAAGCAACAAACTTTTTATCTTATCTAGGAACTTTTGCTGAAATTTTTGAATCCGCCTCTGCCTTAGGGCCCTTGATCGGAATTGATGGGATGGTCCCTTGCTTGCTTCCGAAGAGTAAATTAGTTTATTGTACTCCACGTGGTCATACGCAGTCTGTAATGTTTTTTGACAGTAAATTTATTATTATTATTATTATTATTATTATTACAAATATGACAATCATTTACACATATTTTTTAATAGAATTAATCATATTTTCCGTCAGCATATATAATTATCGATGACAAACTAAACGACCCTTTTTTATGAACGTATGTATATTTACACTAAATTTTTATTTATTTATTTTAGTGTAAATATATCTGTTCATGAAAAACAGGGTTGTTTGGTTTGTCATCAATATTTTTTAATATTTTGTCAAAGTGCAGGTAGTTACTACTGGAAGCCTGAGATAAAATAATGAATGATGGATGTATTCTTCACCGACACGAGTGAAAACGTTTCGTCCCTCCAGATCTAGCGTTCTGCCCATCGTACGTCGTACCGCCGCCTCCCCATTTCCTGCGACCGTTGCCCTTGTCTCGCAGTGTTGGCTCGTCCCCCTCGCTCCAGGGCTGGGCTCCGTTCGCCCTAATCCTGCGCCGGATTCCACGGAGCTCTCGCCAGCAGCAGCCCCGTGCTCCGTTCCCTCTTGTGATCTCGTTTTCTCCACAGCAAAGGCCACAACGCTCTCCGATGCAGACTCAAGAAGCATGGGACGGCCCAATACTTTCTTGTTTATCTTCAATATATTTCCCCCTTCTTTACCCTCACGCCTAAGTTTTCTTGCGTAAGTGACGCTACGGAAAACGCGCGTGTTGGATATTCCGTGTTTGCTGCATTCTTTGGACCAACTAATAACTTTTTTTTAGTTCTTACTCAATATTTTACACGTGAAAATGTTACTAAAAATATTATACAAGTAAATAACTTTTTTGTAACAAAAACAATGTAAACGTGGGAGGGTGGACATCGAAGTTAAAATAATATGTCAAAATTAAAACTAATAATAAATTTTTATTCTACATTTTCCTTGATGCATACAGCATTTAATACGTCAGAATTACCCAATGGTATTAGAGAATTTGAAAATTTTGCCACGTAAAGGTGATTCAAATTTATAAGAATAACTACATATTTCAACATGTGATTTTTTCAGACGTTCTATATATCAGGATACTTAAGAAATCTTGAATACAACTATAATAATATAAATGTTGCACCATATAAGCGTAACGTAACTTGACATTTGTTCACTTTCCTTAAAATTTAGTGCAAACACAATATTGCCCGTCTTACACACAATAATTGTGATATCTCAATATTTTCGTGAGATAAAGTAAGAGTTCTTTGTAACACGTTTCACCCTGAACTGCCCCTTCAATATTAGAATTTCGAAACCTCTTTTCTTAGAAAATCTGCAAAATACAAAAGCAACATCCTGTCAAAATTTCATGTACTTTTACAAGAAAGTTGTTTCTTTTCTTATTCGCCGATGAGTTGTTCAAATCCACTTTCAAATTTGCATGTGGTTTTTTGATCTTCCATTTTACAGTTATATGGAAAAATATAAATAATTAGATAAAGGATAAACATTAAGTTGGAATGCCCAATCCTAAAAATTACTTAAATTACGAAACCCCATCCTGGCCCGGGTTTTTCTCCGTTTTTCCTTCTGGTAGAGGCGGATTTCTTATACAAGTTCTCTAGGCTTTGTTTAGGGGCGTGTTTATCGTAACAATAAATCGTGAATTTAATGTTATTTCAATTCTTATGATTTTTAAACACTATACTCAGAATAATCTATAGTTCGATAATAACTTGTACATGTAATTTTTTTGCTTAAAATTACAAACATATTGACATTCTATTAGTATTATATCTTGCAGCCAACTTTTTATCTTATCTAGGAACTTTTGCTGAATTTTTTGAATCCGCCTCTGCCTTAGGGCCCTTGATCGGAATTGATGGGATGGTCCCTTGCTTGCTTCCGGAAAGTAAATTAGTTTTTTTTCCTCCACGTGGTCATACGCAGTCTGTACTGTTTTTGACAATAAATTTATTTAAATTTATTTATACTTATTTTAAATTATTCTTATTATTTAGGTTAATCCTCTAGAAACGACAAATAAAACGTCTCGAATTATCTTATATTACTTGAAATCTATTTAGATAAGGCAAATTAACTAATAGTGGTGCTATTTACGTGTATCATAATTATATTATTAAAATGTAAACTTTAAAGATATTTTTCGTTATCATTTGTCTCTATAATTAGAAAATTCACTAATTTGAAAACGCCCCTGATAATACAATACACGTACGAGCAAAATATTTTTTTTTCCAGACAGAGTTAAAATCAATCAGTTCCATAGTTTTCTCTTTCTATAAGCTTTTGTATTTTCGGTATTCCCCAACCACGCCATCCTCGCTTTGAATGCTCTGCAGGAAAACTTTCATGTTGGGGCATTGGTTTGGGTATCAGACGTGCTACGCAACGGGCTACACCTCTTACTTTTCATTTGTGTCTCTTAGGATTTATACAACAAAACATCGTGAGACTTTTAGGGGCATTACTTTCAATCATTATCGTATCTATCTCTGAAAACATTCACCATCACACAATTGTACAGTACAAAACATGTGATAACTTTTTGATACAATTCTTTTTCGCTTCACATAAGATGTACTTTTTGCGAAGTTTATTATCTGCAGCGAAACGCTATTAAATTTGTCACTCTCTTTTCAAGAAATCATAATTTCTATCTACGAAATTTCATTGAATCAATATTGGATTAATTATGTTGTATGAGTAATATCGTGTTAATATTTTGTATTACGGTTCTGTCATTTTAATTTGAATAATATTGGATTGCATTTCAATCTCTTTTTGATGAAAGCTTATTAACTGATTTATATTCAGGTTTGAGCCCTGAAAGTATCGTATTCGCGTAACAAATATTTCAGTGAAAGCAACAGCATATTGATGTAAAATCTAATGAAGTGAAAATAAAACAACGAGTCATAATTTAACTCCGCACAGACAACAGAGGTACATAAACAAACAAATGATTTCGTTCGGGGTCTAATCGAACATTTGCAATACACCAGGAAAACGTGCATTTTATTTATCTTTTACGTGATAAAAGTGACAAATATAATTTAAAAATTATGTTTATTTATCAACAAACCTAGAACTAAACAATAAAAACTATTATGTCACTGCAATTTCTGTAAGTCGACATAGAAAATCTGGACGACCGCACCGAGTGCCGGAACAAAATAGCGAATGTCAAGTTTAAGCAAAGAACATCACGACAACCGGGGAACAACGGACAGTTGAACGGAAGAAAGAGCATTCGGAGAGAATGAAGATATTTTGAAGAAAAAAGAGGAAAATCATCAGAAGATAAAATCGTGTATTCAAGTTCAATCGCTCTCCTAAAGGGGAACAATCGCCATAATAATAATAATAATAATTTCTGTAATTCTGCGTTTTGGTTTCAGCTGACTATACTTTTGAATCCGACAGTAGGGAGGAAAGGAGGATATCAAGTTGATTGTGAGATTAATACGTGGCGAAACTTCGATTGGCAGCATTCACGTTCAGATATCAAATAGCTCTGCAGCCTCGTGTTTAGTGTTCACTACAACCGTTCGAAAAGAAAGACGAACATTGTGCAAGACCATCGTATTGCGAATTTTTTTAATTTGTTGATTGTTTATCTACATTCTTGTGAGCATACGCAAGATTTTGTTACTTTATTTAAAATGCCCATTTTATAAGTTAGAAAGAGAAAAATTACTATTTTCACTTTTTTGCCATTTTTTTTTTTCATTTTTTGCCATGTCTTATTGGCCAACATTTTAATAAAAAATGTTTTTAAGCAATATTTTATGAAAGAAATGTTTCAAGTATTACATTTCGTCAGTATAGTGCAGAATGGACATTTAAATGGGCATTTTAAAGTTCTAAAATGGGTATTTTAAATAAAGCAACAAATTCTTGCGTATGCGCACATAAAAAACCTACAAATTAAGAAACAAATTTTGCTCTACGATGATTTTGCATAAATGGTGGCAATTTTATTTTTCTTCAAGAACTGCCGATTGTGGCCGTAAAAATCCAAATGTCTTTTTGAAATTTTAACTACCACGTGTTTATACCATCAAAATACACGTTTTCTCCAATTTTTTTTGAAAATCCACCGATTTTTCTGTTTTTTATTGCATATTTAGTTTTAAAAAAACAAATTTCAAACATTTTGTTTTCTCGAGGTTAGGATTTATTCTTAAAGTATTTATATCGGATCAGCTGAATAGTTTATTTATTCACAAGTATTTTGCATTTATCTACGATCATTAGAACCGGAGATATTAAAAAAATAGTTTAACGATGCACTAAAATGCATAAAAATACACGTTTATGCAATTTTCTCGCGAAACTCCGGTCCGATTTTGCAAAAAATGTTTTTTTGACTTCATCTTAATATAGGCAATGAAAAATAAAGAAAAACCTACCTACCGATCATCATGACTAAAAGACAATTTCAGTTTACTAAAAATAATATAGATTCAATTGTAACGTAGTTCACATTTTATCATATACGTCGCTTCATCAAGATTATTTTCGGATATATTATGTTTCTATAAAAATACGTCTAGCTGAAATTGGAAGAGGATTGAAATACTATGACCTCAAACATTGGGTTCAATAAAATTTTGCCTCTCTACATTTACAATTATGACGTTGCTCACGAGGATATTTTGTAAATTGTTCCTTCCTGCAATACAAGATTACATGGACATGTAGCATGTGGCCTTGGTCACATATTAATTTTTCTTAGAGCGTGCGCTATAAATACTTGCAGTTCATTTGTCTCACTAACGCTAAGACACGGTTAGCAACGTAATGTTTACTATGATCTAGAAGATTCTTGAAGCAGCATTTGTTTTCGTCGTATTTGATTTTACCACATTATTGACCGCTGCTAATAGCGACAAACCGAGGTGTAATAAATAATGTAGAAAATCAATATATCTTAGAGACTTCGCCCCGAGAAGCTGTCCGTCTCACCGAAGATCGGATCTAGCTCGGTCTTAACCTCACTTCAGACTTGACGCTTGCGCCATCCAACGATTTGTAAGTCAAGTTACGTTAGCATGTGAGTAATACTCTAACGTCGTGGGGAGCACGTGCGCAGTGTTTGTGTTTCGTCAAACGTTCGCCAAGTGAACAGTGTGTTATGTTATACCTCTGCAAAAATGAAGGAAAATTGTTTACTACATTGCTACTAACAAGGTATTCGCATTCATTTCTCTGTGAACCATAATTTTAAAAATAAATCAGAAACTATTAATATTTACTAACTATAATAAAATAAAAGAGTTCACTCCATTTTGCAAAGAAAAATTTCTTTCCTAATGAAAGTTACAGACCAAACTCCGTGGAGTCCAGAGTCCTGATACCAATAATATGTGGGAAAGTCAATATATAAGTCGCAAACGTCAATTTCGGTTATACCATTTAAAATTATGAGCGCTTCTTTTGCCACCAGATGGCAGCATATGTACGCTTGTCGTATACGCTGGGTGACACCTTGTAGGCACGCAGTCAGTCAGAGCAACAGTGTACGATAGTGGTTGTTTTGCATGATTGTGCCCGCACCCACACTGGAGCTGTGACGCTTGGGAACGCTTGGAACATCCACCGTGCCTTCCCGAATTAGCCCATAGTGATTTTCATCTGCTTGGGCCCCTAAAAATCATTTGGGTTCAAGAACTTGTAAAGCGTCTGAATGTACAGGGTGATCATATCGAAAAGTGAAATGAATCAGGAAGTTACTTTAATTATTATTGCCTTTCTCGTGAGGCGGACTCAAATGTCCCGCGCATCGGAAGCGCTTATCTAATCAATACAGAACTACTGACTGAGCACGGGCGACAATATAAATACGCGAGACATTGGCGCTCGCGAGGGACAGAGTATAGGAGAGAGAGATATGTGGCTCCACTCCGCCTTGTCGGTTAGATTTGACTTGTACGACCTCTACCGAATTTCCTACAACACTCCTCAGTCAGAATGGACTTTCACGATCTCTGCCGAATTCCTCCTACATCGCTTCTTTTCAGCCAGAATTGACATCAACTATCTCAGTCGAACCTACTTTCTGACACTATCTATACCCAAATTACAACTTCACAATATTGCACAAGACTCGCCATGTGCTCCGTCAGTATTGCTGTGTCGTCGCCGGAGGCTTCACACCACCGCTCGCTGCACTCTGGGCGAGTTGGGTAATAAAAGCTATGCCACTCCATTCTGAGAATGAGGCTGTTATAACTCCTTTTCTCCTGTCGCTATAGTTCTATAAGATTAGGACATCTCTCCCCTCTTTTCTAGCCCGCTCGTCTTAAAATCGGACAACACAGGTTCTCCCCCTCTTAACATGGGAAGCCGCCCTCGCCTCACACCTTTATCCACTTTTCCGACTTACTTATCGACTTACCTTCGTACTTGACCTTCGTAAACATGAGTAATGTGGATTATCCTAATCAATCCTGAGAGAGAAGCACTACAATTTTTTCTGAGGGTACACCAACGCTTGGATCGAACGTAAATCCAAAGGCATCAAACTCAGAAATTCTCTTGTTCATTCTCTATCGAGGCGGCCAAACTGTGCGATAATAATATACATGGAATATTCCAATAAAATACTCGTTCTCCAACACTCTGTCATCCTCTTTGCCGTCGGTGTTGCATTAACACAAACACCCCCGGATGAATGTTGATGGATGAATGATTTATTCTTTCCTTTCTTATTTCTTCTTCCTTTTCATTTCTTAGTTTATTTTCTTTATCGCATAGATTATGACATACATATTATTTGACAATGTAAATGTATTCACAAAGAGGTTATGCGTAAAAGAAAGCATATGCCTTAACTTCGCCTCAAAATAAAGATGCTTAATAAAATTAATAATAATAATAATAATAATAATAATAATAATAATAATAATAATATTAAACATGTTTTGGAAAATAACAGAAACTAAATTCAACTAAAAAAACAAAACATTATTCATTTAAAAAGATTTATTTGTGTTATATTTCAATTCCCTTTTTAACAACACGTTTTATATTTTCATACATCCTGACATTATACATGGTTGTAGTTATAACTACCTCTCGTTAGTTGAGTAACTTGAGAAGAAACAAATCGTCAAGTGCACGTGAGTCGCGACACTGTTGGCAAACTGTTTTCACAAGTACCTCTCCTCTTCAACTCTGGACACCGCTGCGCATGCAAAGTACTCGATTTGCATTCCAAAAGTTCCACACATTTTTGCGTTTGTATACATTATAAAGAAAATCTAACAGTGGTAACGTCGCTGTTAGGTTCGGTTGGGGCTCGTTTGCTCGAAACTTTGATAGGACTGGCTTCACTTCGTTGAGGGGTTATAAAAGTGACTGGGAGCCCTTTATTGCTTGAAGATTCCTTTTGAAGTCCAACCATGCACAAGGAATAGGGAAATATTTTAGTTAAACTTTTAATTGCGCTCTTTGATGTTGAATCTGTATAAAATTTGATCCCTTTAGAATATTTTATGTATTCATTAAATAATACTATGAATGAGTTTGAGGATAGTTGTTTTTGTAACACAATGATTTCCGAGATGAAATGAGGGTCTGTTTTGTGTTATTTTAGTTACAGGAATAATGAAATAAAAACTAGAAGAAAGTATTTTGAAAATGTCTTGTACTATCCTCAAATGCTCTTTGGCAATTAATAATTTATTTACCAAATTAGTGGCTGAATAAATGAAATATTTGAATTTTATATTTTAATATTAAGAAGTGGCGGAGCAGATATCCCATCACACCGCTTTTCACGAGTCATGTTTCATTTGATTTTCCACCAAGATATATCTTTCTCGCTACAATAGTGACTCTAAAATTGTAACCCCGAGAGTCGCTGGTGACAATTTTTTAAAAACTTTTCAATGGCCAGCATTTTGGAGTTGAAGCTATTGAAATAACGTATACTACTGAACTTCTGTCCAAACTTCCTAACTATTAAGTAGACATTATGCAACACAGTAAAATTATTAACTAACATTTATACTAATGAATACATGTAGGTAAGTGTAAAGCCGGTACTTAAGGTAGTATTAGCATAAGCAGAATTAAATCACTGAAATGTCTTAATATGTAAGTATTGGAAATTAAAGAATGACATATATTTATATTGATTTCCACGTAAAACATACTTTACTGACCATTTAAATGAAATAATTGCAATAATTTTTGATAGTGAAATACATTACATCTTAAAGACAAAATAATTATTTAAAAAAATAGATTGATTTTCCAAACACAACTGTATCACGAGTTTAGCTTANCCGGACATTTCGAAAAGGTATTTTACTTTCTCCGAGGTGTGATGCTCAATCACGAAACACCTCGTCCGCCTAACTTTTACATACTCTTGTGTACATCAAACGAGCCAAGCGAGATTCTGAATATTGTGTACAGTACACTATTAACTGATAGCTACAACATAAGTAATATTCATTCTTCATTATAAATCAGAATTATACCTCTTATTAATTTGACTAACTTGGAACGCTAGACCCATCAGCCCTGGATAGAATCTATGTACAGTTTTGCAAAGCGAATGGGTGGTTTTTGTGAGTCTGGGTTCGAATACTGTCTTTTCGCTATTTTCATTCGGGCGTTGCAATCACAATATATATATACAGATATTTAGCACAGTTGAATAATTGCGAGTGGGAGTAGGCAACTACGACATCACTTGTGCTATGCGGGATAGTGCACTATAATAAGATATGTTGAATAATCTAATGGTGTTAAATATGGATTTTTCGTCCACATACTTAGAAAAAAGTACTCTTGTAACTCTTTTTCTGTGATTTGTTCAATTTGTTTATGCTAACAAAATTTGCAGTTTTCTAATTCCTTTAAATTATAAAAATTTATATTCTGAAGTTGACCCACAGTCAAGCATACCCTCAATTTGGTTGTGATGCGACAATTTCTGCTACTAATTTATTGCTATTCTGATAACCAGCATTCATTTAATGAAACCATAAGAGTACGGTCTAAGAACTGAGTGATGATAAGGTACGGAGGTGGTGGTACGGTATTTTTAAATCTATTATTTCTATCAGGACTTATATATACCTTTATTCAATTTAATTGAGTCAATTTAAGAGATTTTAAAACAGATAATGTGACAGTGAACAACAACGAGGTCTATCATAGTATCGTAAACGTGTTCTCGTAAAATATATTTGTTATGTTCTCGTAAAACATGCTCTCTGTGTTCATTGCATGTTCACATTTTCATAAAATTGCGAATTTGGGGATCCAGATGCGAATGTGGTCATTAAGAGCTATTTTTTTTACATTTTTGTGACAAAATAATCTTTTCACAAGTTAATGCAATCACGTTGAACAAAATTAGATAAATTCACTTTTTAGGAATATTTTACGTACCTTATTTGTAAAATTGGTCATTCAGCTTGTTAACTTGTTCTACTGTATAAAAAACAAACAAAACAAATTTAACATCAACTGAAATTAAGTTATGCATAGAACACCTTATTATGTAAACTTGTAACTCTACATCATGTTTTCAATTACGCATAATATTTATGCTCATATAATATGTATTGAAAATTTAATGAGTTGTTTCCGTTTGTTTCTTAAATGGCAATATAATGAAGAGGCGTTCTTTTCTAATCTCAATGGCTCAGTGTATTGTCGCGTCGGGGCGTCGCTATTAATATATTTTAGCGTTGTCTTCGTCCCAACAGCGGGAGGGATAGGCCCCGGATTTAATAATTAGAGTAACTCGCTTGGCAGAGAGGTTTTTTAAAATGGATTCCCTATCCAGATTTTGGCATTTGGTTAATAAAACATAGACACATATTAAAATATAACAAAGGTTTAATGATTGAAATGCAAGTGAGCCCTCATGGGCTGATGATTACTCATTTACGTTACATGCCCCTATCG
>NNCF01131569.1:236811-255104 GCA_002313205.1 Laupala kohalensis | reverse complement strand
ACACGTGCCCGGATGTTCGCGCAGTTCCAATAACATGGGAGCAGCTTGCCATAAGGGATATTATCGTTATCGAGAATCAACACAGTTTCTTGAAAGGGTTTTTAGAAAGGCGCGCCTCTTAGAACGCACACGCGGCGCGCGAGACCCTGAGTCGCCAGCGAGATTCGTAACCTAAACTATCGTAAAAAACCTTTGCATCATGTCAGCCCCGTGACAGTAAGTTCTGAAAGTGTTTGTACTATCTATTAATAGAAACTTTGCTTAAATATATTATTGTAAAAACGAACTTGAGATATTCGTTATCAAAGTAAAAATCTTTCAAATTTGTTGATTTTATCTTAAGTATCTTAATACTTACTAATAAGGCCAAGTATGCTTGTGTTCCATATTTTTATCATTTTACTCTTTAAATAAAGCAATCTTCTTATCTTTGGTTATTTCAGTCTTCGAAAACTATGTCGTGCTGATTAGCAGTTTTATGCTTATCTCATGGGAAACAATTAGGGTAATTTTATATATTTAACGTGACGTAGTTTGCCGGGATATAAACTAAACTGTGATTGTGCACATATTGGATTTATGAGCTACAGGGCGAACTAATTTTTATTCTAAACCGAGTGCATTAAACACCCTAAACGAGTTTTACAAAATGTGTTGTTCGCCGTTATATTAAAATACAGTTTCCTAAGTTTGTCTTCTGTTCTACGAACAAAAGAAACACGATTTTGAAAGTCTTCTATTTTCCATTGTCCACGTGAGGCACTTCATCCCACGTTTCTTCATCTCGCGCGCATGCGTCTTCCTAATTTCTTCCGGAGACCGAGGACGTGACCGTTTGTCCCCGCTGGGTGACCCTCACTCTTCCTCCGCTGCCAAGAAATACGACGTCTCTGGGGACAGGCCTTTTCTCTCCTGGGTAACAGCGGTGACCCGCTTCTACTCACGATTGTCATTTCTTATCCATCTCATACGTATACTCCAATTTTATAATAGTTACAAAAGCGACTATTTGCTGTAAAAAAATACACAACAATCTAAGACACAAGGACGCGTCTTTATACTCGTTCCATACGCACGACGCATAAAGAACTTAATAGCGTCACAAGAGCACGGAATTAAAATATTGTCCGTGGTTTGCGATAAATTTATGTTTTCTGAATTCGAATGACCTGCCAACATAACGTGAGTTACAAATCTTATTACTCTTATTGACGGTGGTAATGTAAGTGTTGACTACATTGTGCCCAAACTATACCAACATCAAACCAATTAGACTTACAATACATAACGTTATAATTAATTGTCAATGGAGCTTTTACGAACTGCCTAAGACCACGTTGATAACAGTAATTTACGGAGACTAATATGCAATAAATTAATAAACACTGTAAGTTTCCGTTTATGATTCTCTTTTCTCTTATGTTAAAATTCTGGAAGCAAAGAAACATGCCATGAAGTATAAAGAATTCCAGCATTTGGAGAATATGTTTTTACAAAATTCATACTAATATATAAATGCATAACGTAACGTCTACCTGTTTGCTACCTGATCAGAGCTAAACCATTGAAACGATCGAGATGAAATTTGACAAGGAGGTAGTTTAGATGTCACAGATGAACATTGGGTAACATGTATTTTTTAAATGTGTGATAAGAAATATGGTTTTTGACAAGAAATCTCGATAAAATCGGGAAAAGATATTATATATATATGCAGCCCAAACGGTCAGCGACAACTATGTATAGCAATATTGTTTGCCTCAAAGAGTTCTACCAAAAGAGACCGCGAAAAAATATGTCTATCTACAAAAAGTAACCTAAATTATTGATAAACATTATTAAAAATAGAAGTGTTAAAATAGTTCAATTTAAGATGGAAAAAATTAAATTTAATGGATTATTTATTTTTTGCATTTAACAAAGAGAAAAAACGTCTTCATGTCGTAAAATTTCAACAAATAATTTAGATTTTACAAGAATTTTAATAAATTTTACATGAATTTTGAGTCATTCATTTTATTAAAAAATATGTTTATAAAATGGTTATATTACTTACATTGTTTACGTCTACAGTTATAATTTAACAGAAATATTTATTTTGACCTTGTATGTAGATATTTTTTATAGTTTGTACGCTATATTTACCTGACGACGGCAGGATTCAACTTCTGAAACGTCATGATTTTCAATAAATAAATATTTCTATACGTCTCTCAACTTTCTCTAGAATCTTCATCACGACTTACAAATATTAAACATATCAACATAAATTAGCGTTTCTTCATTTTATGTACTTATGCCGCTATATTTATAATTAACGAATTTACCAGTAAATTTTAAAAATTATTCTACGTACAATATATTAATTTACATTTAATTCCAATAAAATTATTTTTCAAATTCTAAAATAAAGATTTCGTTTCCTCAGAGTAAATGCAAATGAGAGTTGAATTAATTTCTTATAGTTAGCTTTCCATTGTTTAAAATTAGTGTTTCTGATAATTTTATGTTAACTGTAATTACTATTCTCTTCGTTAATTGCATAAATGTAAGGGGTAATATGCTTGTTAAAGAACGGGGAATTCAATGACAAGAAATTTTTTACCCAATGTGATTAGTTACGAAAATTCGTTTAGACGTGTTTATAGTTATATAGATAATGAAAATAAAATATTGTTTAATTTTCTCACGGATTAGAAAAGAAGACTTTACGATTTTTTACCAAGAAGTCTCCAAAACTGACAGACAGCGACATTTTTGCCGAAGTTTTTGTTCCAAGAATGACTTATCTCAAAAATTTCGGCAATATAGTTTAAAAAAATGAATTATACATATTTAATTGCGCAATGTAATCTATTTACGTATTGTCATGGAGTGTGAAGGTGAAGGTTTAAGTTGAAGGACAATATGTCCACACATATAGCTCATAACATTCGTTTATAAATCCATAATACCGATATCATTTTGTCACTCAATTATTAAATTCCATCATCTGAAAAAATTGATACATTGTATTTCATTAATGTATATTTCGTTTTGAACTGTTAGTTTCCACAATACTTTCAATTTTTCTCTCCACTAAGTAGTTTTCTCGCCTCTTTTACCCACCACTGTCGCCAAGTGTTTTAGCTTTATCATCCAGATGTTTGTGATGTTCCAGTTTCAAGTCTTATGACGCTGTCCGTCTTTTGTTGCTGTGTTTATGCCGCGTGCTGTAATAAAATGTATCCTTTTCGTCTCTTTGACGAGTCTCGCATTTTGCGCCCACTTTCAGCTACCCTTATTGCTCAGGCCAACTTTCTGCACGCGGAAGTAATTTAAAATCACAGAATCCTCAACTTTACGGAAAAGACTTCGTGGCAATAATGCCAAGGGATTTTACGAAGCTTGTTAGCGTATGAAGTATACATTATACATGAAGCATACATTATCAATGATACATGTATGATAAATAAATAAATTAATTAATCAATTTACTATAAAAATAGTTCGCTACGTATTATAATATCAACAAAGCACCTAGAAATCTTTATTTAATAAAACACAAAAAAGGTAATTTACAAGTACGAATTATTATCAAACTATATATTATTCGAAATAAAATTGTTTATAAATCGTAACGATTAAAATAACACTAAATTCGAGATTTATTATTAAAATAGATCTCCGCCACTAAGCAAGGGCCCAGAGAGCCTCTATATAAAATCCGCCTCTACCCGAAGGAAATCTGGAAGAGAACCCGGACCGGGATAGTGAAGAGTAACATTATTAATACATTTAAATCAAATTGTCCTGTACAACTTTTATCTTCAAATACTGGGAATGCGATTTCGCGATAATTAGTACGATCAAAATTACTTCGTAAAATCATTATTTTCTGAAGACCGTGCCTTTATTCGTGTATTTGTGATTTATTTTTGGAAAAATGAAAAACACCACTTTTGAAGGTATAAATTAATAGGGATCATAAAATACGATATGACATCGCTATAATGATCTATAAGCTTTGAAAAAACAAAGAATATATATATTTCAATATATATTTGTAATATATAAAAAATTAATATACTACATAACCTGCGGTTTGTATTTATTTTCTTGAAAGTTTATTTGAATATTTAGGGAATTGTTATTCACTATTTATATGTTCTCGTAAACTAAGTTAATAACTTATAATTACTTTACTTAAGTTATAATTACTAAGTCTATAGTTCGATAATAACTTACATGTAATTTTTTGCTTAAAATTACAAACATATTGACATTCTATTAGTATTATAACTCGCAGCTAACTTTTTATCTTATCTAGGAATTTTTGCTGAATTTTTTGAATCCGCCTCTGCCTTAGGGCCCTTGATCGGAATTGATGGGATGGTCCCTTGCTTGCTTCCGGAGAGTAAATTAGTTTTTTTTCCCCTCCACGTGGTCATACGCAGTTTGTACTGTTTTTTGACAATAAATTTATATTATATTAACACCTGAATGATTCGCTGAATTTGCACGTGCGATACTGGAAATCCATCTATTGTTTTTTCTATTTTTCTCAATAATATTGGCAAGTTGCTCTTTAAGATAACAGATATATTGCCTTAACGGTGTGTGTGTCTCACATATCATGTTTGTTTTGTAATTTATGTTTCTGTTGTTGTTAAGTCTCGTCTCATAATTTACGTTTTATTGACGTAACCATCTTCGCTTGCAGAGCACTAGAGCTACGTTGTTGCCCATCCCTTATGCGAGAGGGTAAAAATAAAATTGGCACTATAATTTATAAAAGTTTTTGTTACGGTATACTGTGGAAAAGAAAAGAAACATAAGGCGTTGATGATAGGACACACCACTCGCTTTTTACTGTACTAAAATTATACTTTCAGAGCTGAAGAACTCTAGAAAGAGATATTATAAGAGTGAATATAAATCAAAGATTATTTCTATTTACAGGAGAACTCGCACCGTACACCGTTAAAAATAAAATATAATCAATAATATCATACATGATCATGTTTGTCATTTACAAAATCCATCTGTAAAAACTCGAACAAACTTCACGCCGAGATTGAGTGTATATAAAAATATTACTACATAATTATAAATTGTACGAAACGAAATATTTCATTGGACTATTAAATAATAAGTGTATTATGAGAATGGTTTGAACGATTTTAATAAGGTATACAGAGAGAAAAACATGTTTTCCATTGATTAATGCATTGGTTCTAAGTATATATTATAGTATAAAATATTCTTAATGCCCATACTAGAATGTAAACTATTCCCCTAAATTTGAAGATTATTTTTTCAAATGTTTTGAGTAAAACCAAGGTACATCGTCTCATTTTCCGTTGATATCCACTTTCGTTTGTGTTTTATGAGAGGAAAGCCGCCCCATTTTCCACAGCTTCTTCAGCGTCATTCTTCACGACGCGAGGCAAGAAGTTTTCGTCCCTCAGCGCTTCCACTTCGTGAAAGTAATTCAATTTCCTCGGCAGTAACTACCCTTTCACTGCATTTTACAGCCCCAACCGATCACGAGATCATCTCCTACCAAGAAGATACCTCCACCAGGAACACCCATGCTCATGAGCAACGAGGGGTAGAAATCTCAGCAAGAGTTGATGAACGGCATCGATCCACTACGAGGTCTTGTTCTCTGCCGTTGAATTTTTTTTTCTCTCGAACCACTTCAACCTCTTTCCCAGGGGCAGAAGCAACTCACTATTCTCCCATGGGAAGATATGATCTCATTCCCAGGAAAAAGACTCATCTAACTTTTAAGACAGAAAGTGTCACAGGCACTAGTAGGCAACGCGTTAAACTGTCTCCGCTATATAGTGTTAGTATCTATTACCACATTTTGAAAGAAAAACGATGTAACGAAAATAATAATATAAACTTACGCATTCAATTCGATATGTTCCAAGGTGCCCCAGAGTCATTACAAAACAAGTGTGCCCGAGAAATTAAATAGATGAGGATAACTCGGCAATTTTGAGGCTCGTCTACGGAAAATATACACCGGAGAATGGTTTGGAGGGCACTGACCGCCAAGTTTGTGAAAGGAAGTGAAATCGGAGGGAACATACGACGTCACAGAAATACCGTTAGATGCGCGAGAAAAAGATTCTACTTCTACCACGTTATACTAGTTCTACCACGTAATGTCAGTGAAATCATTCAAAAGTCCAATTATCTTCATTGTATTATAATTACATCGTAATTTGTTTTATAAATACTAGTAGCCACAATCAAATAGGTGACAAAGTAGTACTTCCTTATTAAATTACGAGTAATATACACAGAGAACCTTTTGACTCTTTTTGTAAGCACGGTAGTGATTAGTATATACGCTCATGACGTAGCATGACGTAGCTGGGCAGAATTAATACCATGAACAAAAAAATTAACATACATTCTAAATATCCAGTGATATCAATAATTTAATTTTTGGGATTGATACAGGTTTTTGGACTACATTTAAAAATTTGCATTAATTTAACCCACGCGGAAAGTAATTTATTTTCGAAAAGACAATGTATTTCATCCAAACATTAAATAGTCTGTATAATCCCCATTCATAAAATTTTTATTCTTGTTGAACCAGCTTACATGATCCTCTTAATTATTTGAATATTTCATTACCTGCAAAGAAGAAAAAAAGCATTGGCATAAAACAATTTTTAATAATATCCTTTTCATTTGCAGATGATGATACATCCATTTTCACTGTGAGGCTGAAGCTCATTTCTCTTTCGTCAATTTTTTTTCTCTCGAGCCACTTCAACTCTTCTCCCCGGGGAGGAAGCAACCCCCTACCCCTTATCGTGGAAGCCGGGGTGTGAGTGGATCTTTCTCTCGCCAATTTCTCCGACGGGCACGCCACCAAATCCCGGGAGGCGACTAACCTCTGCGCCGCGCGGGCGGAGAAGTGCGGTCGAGTGGGCCGTATCTCATTTCGCAGAGAGACTTGTGAGATGCACAATGTCTGTGTCATGTGATGCGGCTTGTACTATGAGACTGCGCGACGTTGCCACGACTAATAGATGCGACTGTACAAAGACGAGGGATAAGAAATGTTCCCAAAACAAGGAAAGAATGGAGTAATATTATATCTTCCGCTGGGATAAAATGACTCGAACAAGGAGCGAGGAAGAGAATCTGGTTGGTAAAAGAGGATTTTCATCGTGAGTGAAAGAAGAGCTTTTGCTTTTCAATTGAAAGAAAAACGAAATGTTGCCTGAAGAAAAACAGTAAGTATGAAATATATATAAAATATATTTTTAATTCGTCTTACGTTTTAAATAAGTAGCACTTACAATGATCCGAAGAAAATAAAAATAACTGAGCTAAAAATTAAAGATGTTTTATTGAATGAAAAATGAAAACGGATGTAGGAAGCTGAGGATTTGGAACATAAAAATTTATTCAGCTTATGGTAAAATACTGTTTTTACAAAGTATTATTTTTTAAATTAATTTGTCACTTGTGCTAATGTATTAGAGTGATGATAGTGGAAACATATAATTAATTACAAGAAAATATTTAAAAAATTTCACATCGTAAATGAAAAATTTGGTGGAACATGATATTATTTAAGAGTGATATTCATATAAAATTTATGTAAAATTCGTACGTCAAAGGTGGGACTAATTACATGCACGACAATTCATAACTAAATAACTCTGAAATGTGAGAACTCTGGAATGTGAGAACTCTGGAATGTGAGAACTCTGGAATGGTTCGTGAAATGGTGCGCAATGTGCTTTTCCCATCAAAAATGTTTACAAACACTAGTGGAGCAAAACCCTCATATAAGTTTCGCAGTCTTGACTAGAGAGCGGCATTAAAACATTGTATTAGGAGAGAGATATTCTCACATTCTATATTTTGATCGTCTTCATTTTACCCAATTAAAAAAATTTATTAAAGAAATATTTTATCAGCATTTATATAAAAGAACCTCTAATGTACAAATTCTGATTTTTTTTCGTTTTTTTGGGGAGATAAGATCAGCAAGATTTATATTATATCTCAAAATATATATTTATTAATAAATATAAAGATAAATAGGATATTATTAACGCGAGAACAAAGTCAACAGACCATAAATATTCTTATATAATTTAATTAGGAACTAAAGAGTTAATTTTTTAAACTTGAAATTTCAAAATTATATTAATAAACACTAATCGTATCTATGATTAATTTCGGTTGAACAGGTGATATTGATTGTTTTATTTACTTCCTGTTATTTCGCAACGCTCTTTATTAAAGAATTTAAAGAATTATGTAAGCGTAAAAATATATTTTTAACAAAAATTCTATTTTTAATAATTGAAATTGCTATAAAATATTGAATTAAATATATCATGAAAAATACAAAATTATTTATCAAACATTACCTTCAAAACAAAACAAAAATCATGCAGCGAAGTTAATTCTTAAAACGATAAGAAATAATACAAAAAACATTCTCACGCATCAAATAATATTCCCAAACATTAAATATGACACACAGCATGTACCAGTTAACAAGAAAATCCCGCAAAAGGAGCAGTGGACACATCTGATACTTAAGCATACGCTGCAAAATGATGCAGCGTCACCGGATGTGAAGTTACGACAAGTGCGTAGAGGTCGCGTGGGTGGACGATTCACGTAACGAAGAGAAACATAAGATGTAGACATTCCTCAGTTCTCCTTTTCAAAGTAACTTAAAATTACTCATCTACAAACATATGTCCTTTGGATTCACACCATTGGCAAACTTAAAGCTACGCACCATAAAGATTTGAAACCCACCTACCCACATTAGAGATTTGAAAGTAAAATAAATATTTAGAATATTAATTTACTCTACCTCTGCTTCATCCATGTTAAATGATAATCAAGGTTCTTGAAATAGTAAACAAACGCGTGAATTATTTTACTGAGAATTATTTTACAGGTAGAAATTATTTTACTGAGTCTATACGAAACTTTCAAGCAAAATATCGCTAATGCGGATGTAATGCATACTAATTGTACTTTACGTACAGAAAATTTAAGCAAAATCGTTGGTCCAGTTTTTGAAAAATATTCAAAAATGTACTTTGACCTTCATAGGAAGTGCCCTTTGTGTTGAAGTAAAAAGAAAATTGAAAGTACGTGCACTAGTCAGAAGTAAATTCTACCCTAAGTACGAAAAATGAAAAGAAAAAAAAAATCCATTCGGTCAGAAGTGCTGCGCACTGACGTCCAGCCAGAAACCACTTTAACGAAATCAGGGGTCTCCATAACAAATATTTGCGCAAAAATCTCGTTTTCGAATTTTTTTCACGATTACAATACTTTCTATATACTACGTAAAAGTAAAATGAGGAGGTGTGGAGGTTGCACAAAGAGAATTTCACCGTCAATTTATTTTAAGACACAACGATGGTGTTCAATCAGCTCATGTAATTAACACAAATAGGGAAACGAGCGTTAGTAAAGAGACCCAGTTCTGTGTGAGTTTATTTACTAGACACGTCATAAATATTTTGGGGGAACAGCGTCTAGATATAATCTAGATAGCTGTATCCGATTTTTAATTTATTCATCATTATCGCACTTTTCTTATCAATCGAACTATTTTTTCCTAAANGACACGTCATAAATATTTTGGGGGAACAGCGTCTAGATATAATCTAGATAGCTGTATCCGATTTTTAATTTATTCATAATATAACGTTCTAATATAATAGACAAAATGACGACTAATTTGTTTCTTTTCAACTGCATTCTAAGCTGATTTTTGTTGTTGAATATGGTTAGTAAGTAACCAAATAAATTTTGATTTTATTGTTAATACAATAAACAAATATCTACAAGTAACTTTTTCATATATTTTTGAGACCATAATTCATTGTTTCCAACACGTTTGATACTTTAATTTTTTGCATATTCCAAGTTCGTTTTCAAAATTATTTCCTAATTCTGACCTGATGTCACCCGATTCTTTATCATAATTAAAATTTGTAATAAAAGTTAATTGAATATAATAAACATGTATGTAAATTTCATTTACGCGAATTATAATCTACTATTTGCATTTAGGAGATAGGAATAAGTTTAAATTGTTCACTGGCTTCACTGAGTGCGGCACGGGCCCACTCGCTAAACTGTAAAAGGCGCGCCCACCGGAGGTTTAATATCGAAAGTAGAAACTCCTATCTCACCACAAAGAGTTATTTTTCCTTATACCTGCGATATGTAAAAGTCCAGAGAATTGTACGTTTGTTGGCCATTGTCTCTGAAGTTTTTTTTTTACAGTTTTTGACACCAATGTTTTGAAAGGAAGACCAATATCCGAATGATCGAATCTACTATAGCAATACTAGTTCCTTCTGTTTTAGTGAAGTTTCTATCTAGACGAGGATCAGATTCTTTGAACTACAGATTGACTTACCTAACAATTTAATTCATTTTGGTAATCATGGAATACATTAATTGACCTATACAAAACTGAGTGCGCTAGAGATTGAAAGAAATATTATGATAGGAGTACTTAATTTTTATTCTAACTCTCCTCGGAAGACATATGTTGAAGACATTATCGATATACAAGTACAAAAAAGCATCTGTAATCGTTCGGAAACACATACAATATGCTACAGTCACTGACTTCCCTATTAGTACAGGAACCAGGTAGGTCCGACCTTGCAAAAGGTGACGGTGAGTTTATATTTGGCATATTTCTTGAGTTGGGTGTAGTTGCTGAGGAAGTATAATGCTAAGTTTTTGACCTTCAAGTTTTGCCGCTCCCGACGCACTCTTGGAAAAATTGCGGTCAAATTGACTTATTCGCAATTATTCATTTTTTAATACGTTACGACCAAAATAGTAACATAAAAAACATAGATCATGTAGACATACTTTCCAACATTTTAAACCAATCTTTTATACTTTCAGTTTCTTTATCATTATTATTTCTGAGATATAACAGAATTAAAAAATGCGGATTTTTAAAATTTGAATTTGATTGTGATTTACTAATTTATTCATTTAAATGGTTTATACGCCTTCAGGTTACTTTGATTGAAGTTCTAAAATATAAATTATACAAGGAAAATAAAATTTAGTGTGGTATTGTAGGCAATCAATTATTAATATGTTCTTTGTTCACTAACAGTCACTTATTATCAATGTCAATATTAATTTGTACATACATTATGTTATCTCGAATTGGATGGACGACGACGACGACGTTTCAAGGTCCAGATACGACATCCTCCTCTTGAGGTCTAAGTTTCTCTATAAAAACAATATATCTCTTATTTTCATACATCACATAATTTACACTAAAATGTTAGTCGTTCATTAAATACATTAAAAATATATACGAAAACCTATCAAACACTACTACAGTCTATTATGCAAGTAAAAGATTTTCGTGAGAACACATCGTCAGTATTTTAATATATCAGAATATTTGATTCATTGTCAACTTGTATAAAATAATCATTATAATGATCTATAACCGTTTCTTACGTGTGTTCTTGTCAACTCTTGTAGTCAGAATGACACGAAACCAGTAGTACGAATACATTATTATTAAAGTTTTTGGTCATCATTACCAACCTTATTACGTTTTTCAAATGATGAAAAACACTATCAAACCCATATAATATGTACAAATTAATATTAACAATGATAATGAGTGACTGTTAGTGAACAAAGAGCAGATATTAATAATTGATTGTGTATAATATCATAATTAATTTTATTTTCCTTGTATAGTGTATTAAGACAATCAGAGGAAGGGTGTGCTTAACCTAAAATAGAAATTTTGAAAAATCCTTAGTGAGTCCTTACAAATGCAATATCCGTCCAAAACGTACAATTCTTGTCTCACAGATTTTTTAATAATTGTAGTATTTCTAAATAGGAAATAAAGCGTGCTATTGAAGCTTATGTACATGGGGCGATAGGAGGTGGGTGGTAGATGCATTGTTAGAAGATGGGTCGGTTAGCTGAGTTTACCAACAAGTAGAGGTATTAGTTGGAGTAGGTAGTAATAGTTAGAGTTAGTGATAGTAGGAGGTGGACAGGAGGAGGGTGCACTCTTTAGTTGTTACAGCTATATGAACTGGGACATTTCAGTGGAAAGCTACAAATTTTTGGTCCCGTCGGGAATCGGATCCAGAATATCTCAGTGGCGAGCAATCAAGCTCTGAGCCACCAATGGGGAATAGGCACTGAGAGTTCTTTTGATAAAAAAGTGTGCTAGTCAGATAGGAAACAGCTAAATTATATCGTTAGAACCCATTTAAATGTGTGTTGGTCACTAAAATTCCAGCAATTTCTAGAACAAAGAAAGTATCACGAACCCAGATAAATCGAAAACACGTGAGATCACTGTTCCCGTGGGAATGAGACAACATCCGTCATTGCGAAGTATATTTCACGCGACCGATCTCGCTCCGTCCGTTGTTTGCTCTTTGGAAACCAGGAGATGGAAGTGTGGGGAACCCATTGGATTCCGAGAGAAGAGGAACAACTCTATCAGCGGAAGTGGTGGACCGGAAAGAAAACGAGAGGAAAGAGACGCTGGAGAATGCGATGCATCGGTTGCATCAGTGATACGAAGCACATTCGGGACAGCGTCGAGTTTCAGGGTATTCGAACAGTTTCTGTAGCGAAATGAGAAAATTTACTGTATCTTTGTCTACTCCACTAACAAGTTTTTTTTTACTACGAATTCTTATTTTTTATTAAAAGCAATTTTTTTACTACAATTTATTTTCTCACAAAAATGTTACACGAATGTTGTTACTAACGAGACGTATATAAACGTGTCCATTCCCAAGATATACGGTGTCTGAAGCTAATCTGAGAAAGGCGTTTGTGGCAACTGCGTAGGAGACCTTGGCCACATATTAATTTTTCAGTTCATTTGTCTCATTAATACTACGATACGGTTAGCAACACTATGTTTACTATGATCTAGAAGATTCTCGAAGAAACGTTTGTTTTAATCGAATGTCATATTTCGACATTATTGACTGTTGGTAGGATCAACAGACCAAAGTGTAATAATAAGTAAAGCTACAAGTTAAATCCAGTATAACCAAGGAGACTATACACAGGAGGTGGCACTCATGGAGAGGGGTAGCTAAATCACTATAAGTACAGCATGCGCCATTCTGGATCTAAAATTATGTCAAAAATATGATGTAGTTGCAAACATAGGAGTCGCGCCGCTTTAATTTAGAAAATTTATCATATTTTGACAATTTATTGATGAAAAAGAATATCGTAATTAAATTGTGAATAGTTTCCGAGTCTGATCGTGAGACGGAAATATTACGATTTGATATTTTTAGCTTTTATTCTCGCCTGAATTTGTGTCAAAACTTAACCAAGAAGACTGGAAATTTGAGCGTGAAGTCAAATTGTGACATTAGAGTACATAATACATTACGTACTAAAGTACATAATACAACACTTTGTTTCAAACTAAGAAAATGCATTTTACATATTATTAGTTTTGTTATGTGAATCATATGAAACCATCGAAAATCAGTGTTATGACTCATTTCGTAATCCCATAACTACTTCACTTAGTCCATTCACTTCATTCGTTGGGAGTACGTATCTAATTCAGTATATGAAACATATTTTACATAATTATACTGTACTATTGTATTAAACTATGTGTAATTATGTCAACTCATTATATCCTGTTATATTAATCATGTTACGTCGAATGAAAATGGGAGACGGGACCGGGATTCGAACCNAATGGTAGACGGGCCCGAGAGGCGAACGGGATGGCGCAGTTGGTAGGCGCATGAGCGCGTAGAGCTCAAGGTCCCGGGTTCGAATCCCGGTCCCGTCTCCCATTTTCATTCGACGTAACATGATTAATCTGTTACCTGGCGGTGAGGTTCACCGCAATCTAAGAGATTTCTATCCTGTTATATGTTATATAATTATGCGTTTCAGCAGGACCTCTATAGGTCTATGTTAAAAATTGAATTGGCAATTAGATTATTTAACAAAATAATGATTGTTAAACAGTTATTTATAAATGTATATAATACTCATGTATATATTTGCCTACGATTTACAGAAATATATGTTAACAAAAATGTATTCAAATGTATACTTGCCTATTTGTCAACCGAAAATAAATTTGAAGACACTATAAGGAATATTTATGTGTAGACACTAATGTTAACCACGTCAGATAAATAGTCTTTCCTTTCTGCACTTCTTTCATTAACAATAAAACTAATGTAAAATATTTTTTTCAAACCGGTCTCCGGATACGCATATCCCGTAAGGGCGCCAACTTCGTTAGATCCAACATGGCGCATGCGAATACTTGTACTTGCAGTTCCTTAGGGGTAGCCTTTTGTGTGTGTACGAAAAGCGTCGTCAGATCACGCGGCATCATGAATGTTCAGCGCAGTCACAAGCTGGTTATTGTAACTACTTCAAATTCATTTGTCTCAAAAAGGAGACCGCCATGGTCTTTTATATACAATAGCACTAGTACTTTATGCTGTTGATATCAAGTACACGTGTGGAAATTTTTCGTTTTTATTAACTAATTAATTTTATTAATTATAATTAATAATCATTTATTAATTAAATAATTATTAATTCTACAACTATTAACATCCATTATGTCATCTAATTAAATAATTAATTAAAAACTTACGACCTCTTATGGACTGATAATATTTTTATTTTTGTGAAAATCTCACAAAGTTAATAGTGCGTAACACATTTTCCACTAATTACTACTCTATAATTTGTTAATAATAATATTAAAAAAGGATTGTATTACCTTCAAAACAAGCAACAACTAACACAAACTCTACCAGATAATACGATTTATTAAGTCAAGCTACGATTATTTCGCTAACGTCGTTGGGGGCACGTGCGCAGTGATAGTGTTTCATCAAACGTTTGCCACGAAGACAATGTACATTGTTCTATCACTGCAAGAATCTAGGAAAATTGTGACAGTAAAAACTGCTAATAAAAAAACACAAGTTAATGTTCCGAAGTCACAGTATATATTGTCGTTTATATCGCGGCCAGTTATTTCCGAAATCATTGTCGCTGTCTATCTGTCACTGAGTCTGGGTTAACAAATACCCCGGATCCAATAGAGCAATTGCTNTCTGACTTGGTTATAAACTCCAACTCCCAAAATCATCAATACAGGAAATGATCTTTGTCTAGAAAAAATCTTGTTATATAAAATATAGCTGCATCTCGCACCTAGCACTGAATACATTAATCTGACGCTGCGGCCTTAATGAAACAAACTGGTCTACATGACCAAAACTTATGACAGACGCTAAACAGCGCTGACGGATCTCTATACGGTCCCTTGTACAGAATGAATCCCCGAGAGGGTGCACACCTCTCAATATATCGGGTTTCAGATGTCACGTGATCAGCGACTGACCACGCTTTCACCACCCCCAGACCGGCATCTTCCAGGAATACCGAGGACGCGCCGTAGAGGAAGCCTCGCTATACGCGTCACCCTGGCGCTTCGCAAACACCTGGGTAGCTCCTTTCTTTTCTTCGTGGAATTAGTGTTTTCATTACATTGGCACAAACTTTCCTTAAGATGAAAAGGTTTATTTGGAACAATGCCTCCACACGGAAAACTCGTTGCACTGGTTCCTTCTTAGCGCGGGCCGGCCACTATTGTTCTATGCTTAACAGCATCCTGCTTACAAACACAAAACAATATTAATATTGGTCAAGTTGCTGGCGTGTCCTGGCGCCGACGTTACAGGAGTTAGAAATCAATTTTCTCTTATTCTTTTATTAAACTTAACAAAATTAGGGGTTTTCGGATTAAAAAATAGAAAAATATATTTTCTCTACAATGACGTGATTCTGTGACTTATTAGGTTTGATTTTCTTTTTCACATCATTTCAAATTTTTTAGTAAGTATTATTAATATTCCAACAGTGTATCTGGATAACATATTTGGTAACGGTCCGTTGTGAGCAATAGTCCATACAATGAATCTCAAAATAGTTTTGCAACTATCTTCAACTTTAACACCAGCATTTTTGAAAAACAAAGCTTATGTTACTAATTAAGAATAGAACATTAAGGATATGTAAAGGACGGATCCATTCTCAGACAAATTTGATCTCACTTATTAGCAGACATTTAACTTCAAATATAAAAAACAGAAAAAATAGTTTTTTAAAATTTGAATTAACAACGATTACACACGAAAACCGAGCGTATATTTCAAGTAGTTCGTGGTATTTAATAAATACAATAAAAACCATAAAAACACATTATCCCCTAATTCACAGCTTCAAAATCATAATTTCGAACATTTCTCCATAGAGAGCCCTTACGACAGAAATGCATCTCTATCAATATTTCGCGAATCTTTAGTATTTATCCTTCTGCATTGATTGATGAATCAAGTGGCTCATTTTTAAGGGAAATATCGAAAATGTGAGATATAAGTTTAGATATTATTTAAACATCATTGACACACAAAAGTCAAAATTTTCTCTCAATTCGTTCGGAGATATAGCGAATGTAATATATCATTTCCTTAACGCAAAAGGTACAAACCAGAAAAATCATTATACCCACTGAAAATGAACAACCCACAAATGCGTGTCAAGGTACTTGGATTGACAATTATTTCATTCAAAAATTGAGAAGTTAAATCTCAGTATGTTCGTAAAATACAGTGAAACAGGTAAAATTTTGAAAAATCATATTTTAACTCTGAAAATAAATAATTAATAAAAGCTCTAAAATTGAGAGCCTGTACCAAAAAAATGTAAAAATTTCGACTTTAATCCTATAATTTTTGGCAGTGCGTTAATGAATGTGTTAAGAAGACAGTCATATACTCCGGACAATACAGCGTATGTTAGAGATAATAATGGAAAGAACATTTATATGGGATATTGCTCTAGTTTTGTAGAGGATCACTAAGAGAGGTTTTTAGATTCCCATTTATACAGAATTTTTTAAGTTTTGCTATACCGTACGAACTATTTGGGATAACACGTTTATGTATTTATGTTAACTTTGAGAACAATATATTATAACGAAAGGAAATCTCACCGCAACAAAATCACACAAAAACTCAAAATATCCAATGCGAAGTCCGGGTGAGTTGCCGATTTTACAAAGAATTGCTAGCATAAATAATTATATAAAATAAGAGTTGTTAAATTCTGAGAAAAAGTACTTTTTGTTCTTGACGATCTGGGAAAAGCAAAAATTACTTCTGTCTGAGAAAGGGAGAATAGTTCCATAGGAAAAGAGTACTGCGTACTTAGGGAGAAAGATCACAGCCCAAAGGGTCTCCGGTCCTGTAATTGGAGAGGCTTGAAAGTCCTCAGCCCTGAGAACCTTGGTTCACAGAAGTGTTATTTAAGAAACGTTCGTGCTTCAAAGGACTTGCGTCAGAAAGTGTGAACTGTGATATGCAATAAAGTGTGAGACTAGTTAGAAGATAATGTGAGACCGTGTAAGAGGATATGGCAAAGGAGAAATGAAACATTTTTGGTAATAACAGTGCTGCCTTTGATGACACGGGAGAACGTTTGATGTCTGCTTCTCTTTTATTGGCCTATCTCTTCTTCTATTTTTACCATCCCTCTACATTTGTTTTTTAATATTTGCGATTCCAAATTCGATTTCTTTGAAGATGCCTTCCATGAAAAGAATAATGTAAGTATTACATATAAAATACATATCGAAGTTCTAACACTACAACTAAGAAAACTAGTGGCGCAAAACCACTACACATACTTTCTCATGTACGTTTCTCCGTCAGCGGTACAGAGTGAGAGAAACTTTCACAGTGAAAGGGTCATTTGTGGCGTGGTCCTCTCTATTTTGGTCTTCTTCCAGTGCTCTGTTCATGCTCAATGTCGCTAGATGAACTTATTACTGTCCTTTATTTGAAATTTGAAAGTAAAATAAATCTTCAGAATATTATTTCAAAACATATGGCGACATATCAGTCTTATGTGAATGTAATTTCGTAGTCGACAGAAATTGATGTATTTTCGTGTGTGCAGTGCGTTTGCTGTCCTCCTATGTATTTAATCATTATCATGTCTTTCATTTCAGATTACGAAAAGTGTATTCTACGTCTGCTTGGTCTATTTACACTGCTAAATATTATTCAAGCTTCTTGAAACAGTAAACTAATGTGTAAGAGCAGACAGAAATTATTTTATTACGTTTATACCAAACTTTCCAGCGAAATACCGCTAATGCCGATATAATGCATACTAATTGTACCTTA
>NNCF01131569.1:201392-235589 GCA_002313205.1 Laupala kohalensis | reverse complement strand
AAGTACTTGACAACCGTCTCGTTGCCGATCGATCAGATGACCCTCGCTTCTACTACTGCGGCTACTGTGCTACCATGCAACTGTTGCCATGCGACTCCTGCTATGCGACTCTCCATCATGCGACTGCTGCTTCCCTTCAAATCTCATCAGCTGCTCGCCTCGGTCGGTCGGTGGCTGTGGTGGCGGCGGCGGCACTACGCCACGAAAAGTTGGCTCCATTGATGCACGAGGCTCGAAAGTCCAGATCGCGACGTTCACTGTTGCCGGTTTCTTCCACCACGTGTTAGGTGCAGCACTCCGCCGAGAAGGGGGGAACATTCAATCAATCAATCAATCAATCAACATTGTATTATTCCTAAAGTTTCCGGAGAATGGCAACTTCCTCACATTATATGTAATGGATAATAATGAGAGGTAGAAAAAGTATTGACTTATACAAAATGACGGAATATTTGAAAATGAAACGACACGAAAATATCCTTTTAAGAAATAGCACATAGCAAATAAATAAATATTGTTAATAAATAAATTGAACGTCTTTTTCAGTGAAATGTGTTTGAATTTTCATTATCTTTGAATCAACTTGCCAACCCAGTCTGGTTTTGCACTTATTTTGTTGTAATGATGCGGTTGAAACTATGTCTACTCTATTGCACCAATAAAAATTTGAAATCTAAAAAAAAAAAAAAAAAAAAGTCCCAATACACAACTTTACACTAAAAAAATTTGATATCTCAATTAGCTCGTTACGTGTAGTGAGAATACCCAAAACAAGAAAAAGAAATCCCATTTTACTCAAAATAACCTCTACATAAATTTTTTCCTGAGCAATAAAAATGCAGTATTCAGTCGAATTTTTAAGTTTGTATCTTTAATCAACGTAGACAAAATTATAACTGTGGCAATCATTGAAGAAAACGCACCAAATATTTTTCCCGCGCTTCACCCCATCAAAAATAAATAAAGTCTTCAAGAATTTGTTTTTAGTTACTCAATTGAGCAACAATTATATATATGAATTATTATAATCATGAAATGTAGTAAAAATTGAATATCAAGCAGTTAGCGATATAATACGATAAAAGGAAATTTTTGCATACAAAATGAGAGAATATTATAATTATTTCGAGAGGTATAGTACAAACGGTAAAAATTTAATAATATATATTAAAAAAGTATAATTAATGGCTTACAACTTTATGATGAACGTATGTAATATATAGTGATATATGTTTATATTCATTGTGATCTTTTGGTAAAATTAAAAGCAATGAGTGGAAACATTGTTCTCAAATTTAAGAAATAGTTTTTTTGGCCTGATCGATTGGGATTTACCGCAAACAAAAAAATATATTAAAAACTAATCACAATTTGCGCATTTCTTGTGAATTCTTTAATGAGATAAATATGTGTTTAGGTCTCTTGATGAAATATTAGTATTTAGAACAAAAATTAGCGTTTGACAGATGAAACAAAAATTGAAGTGTTTTCTTTGAAAATTTAAATAGATGGCTGTCAAAAAATGGCAGATAGCGAATTTGTGCAAGTAGAGTCTGGACATATATGCGATGAAATAATTTTGAACACGTTTTTGAGACGAGTCCATGGATCTTTAATCTTCATATGGAACTACCATTATGACGAAAATCTCAAGTGCTGAAATTTTTATTTATTATTTTTGTTGCGGAGTGGCGCGGGAAGAGGCTGCACATCTAAATAATCCAAGAATAAATAAGTGACTGCTTCCTGTCAAGTATATCACGTGTGAAATATTGCAGACACGTTATGTACATGAAATATTTTTCCCATTCATGTTTTATGCATAGCTTCTGAATGTGTCTATACAAGTCTTGTTCACACACTATGCATGTTTTATACATAGAGTTTGCATGTTTATGGAACTCTTTCTTCCAAGATCGTAAATAAAAAGTCCCGATTCTTCTGTTTTAGTGCATCTTTCACCTGCGTTCTTATCGGTCGGATAGCATTACTCGGATAACGTATGCGTCCGGAAATACTGTATGTCTATACCGCGCGTATAAATAAATAAACAAATAAATTTATTGTCAAAAAACAGTACAAACTGCGTATGACCACGTGGAGGAAAAAAAACTAATTTACTCTCCGGAAACAAGCAAGGGACCATCCCATCAATTCCGATCAAGGGCCCTAAGGCAGAGGGAAAAATTTCAGCAAAAGTTCCTAGATAAGATAAAAAGTTGGCTGCGAGTTATAATACTAATAGAATGTCAATATGTTTGTAATTTTAAGCAAAAAAATTACTTGATATTAAAATTACTTGATATCAAAAAAATTACTTGATATCAAATGATATTAAAAATATCATTTGAGTTTTAGAAAGAATAATTTTACAAATATCATAGAATCGACCCAAGAAAAGATGCTTATACGTAGGTGATAATAGTAAATACTGCATATTTAGCAATAAAGAAACAGTTACAAATTGTTTAAAAGTTCTTTTACTCCATTTTCGGCACTAAGCCCCTATCCTGATTAGGGTTTTACTTGGTTTTACTCAACCGCTTACGGTATTACACCGGGATAGTCCCTGGTTTTGCTTCCCAGTGTTCAATGTTAAATAAGATCTTCCCAATTGGCACCTTGAGTCGCATATTTGCTGAAGTTGACGAGTAATTAGCGATAAAAATCTTATAAATTAATGATTTAAATGTTAATGATCGTATTAAAATGTAAACGTAAAATGTAAACGTATCGTATTAAAATGTAATGGTTGAAAAAACAATAGTGATGAATCTAAAACATAATTTCACCTCACGACATAGTAAGACTTGCTTAGCGCGAAGGGGTTGGCATATAAACGTTCAGTTAGATGAGTCCGTGATCAACATACAGGGATCAACGTAAGAATTCACAATGATGGATTTTAAACCATAGATTATGGTAAGGTGAATTTAAGTACGTTGTTTAATTTGCTTAGCAGTGTTTAAGTATTCGATATTTAAAAAAATTATTTTTTAGATTCTATTTATCATATAATTAATAAAATCTCAAAATAATATTATTAATGTGCTATAGTTATTACATATTCTAAAATCAAATGCATTAAAGCCGTGTAACTCTCCAATGAGCAGTGAAATGGGACATACTAGAATACTAAATTTAATTTAATATTTGCGAAAATATTCATAACTTCGCATTTTACTTCTCTGAAATAAAGAGAAATAAAATTTTATAATCTTACATTGTCTCAATATTTTCTTTTCTTTCTCTGTCGTACTTACATTACGACGAAGCATTGTTATCTATAGAAAACCTTACTTCCATTACGATGAAGTATCGTTCAGGTATTCTACTTTTCTATTTGTTTACAAACTTTTCAACTCTGTTCGGAGGGAAACCATTCTTCCAAGTGGATGAAGGGATCTGTAAGAGAAAGTAATGGTAGCTGACATATCGAGTTTTATACGAATGTGAACTGCAAAATATGGTCTTGTAGTACGCAGTCCATTAGTTTTGTAGTAAAGATGAATCTTAACGAATCATTTTTTGACGAATCACATCTGCATTGAAACACGTGATAAGCGAATCACGCATTTATCTATTTAGGTCTTGAATGATTCACGTCTTAAACGATTCAAGTCTCGCAAATCATGTCATCTGCGAACCACATTTTCGAAAACAACAACTTTAACGTGTCTTCGTAGAATTGTATTGACGAGACGCATCGCTTTTACTTCGAGTTCACCGTTTTTGAACTTCAATCCTCGTTTTGGCGAAGGTCAGGTCTGTGCCATTGCGAAGAGTTTCTTCTCACCGTGAAAGCGTCTCCGAAAATTCGCCGCTCAACGTCCCACGCTCGTCGACCTTAACTCTGACAAATTGCCTTCCTTCGCCGGCTGAGAGGAGCCAGACTACGCCCGCACACTGCCAGCGGGAAACATCGGATGCCACTTGTCAAGCGCAAAAAAGGGTTAAATTTCATATCCATTTATCAGTCATAAAGAATGACATGTGATTGAAAATTATACGTATAAACAGGGATGAAGAATCCGTTTCTGCGCAACTACTGAGCCCATTATTTGATTCCTTAAAACATTGCAAATGCATTTATATAGGATTTGGTTTTTATTCGTACAAATGTGACCAACGTAACAACAGAAATGTTCTTTACATAAACGTCTATTAACTAAAAAACGTTTAAATATAAAGAATCAATTTATTTTAGAGATAAAGTTTTCTTTCAATTTGTTTGGGCATGAACAGAACCGGTGTGCAGTAAGTGGTTCATTCCACATCATATAAATATACCCCCAGACATAAAAGAAAACCAATTATTCTAAAAAATTAAAAAAAGAATAATGTTTGAAAGTATTATGAATGTCTAAGAATTTAGAAGTATATTGCTTGAACTTCGGGATTATTGCACTTGAAAATTGTCAAGATAAAAATTGTGTTTTCACGCTAAAGCAGTCCCGATATTTTTTTATTAAAGTTTAATACCTTTAATATCACTGAATCAATTATAAATCAGTTATAACAAAATGGAAATTACACACACACACATATATCCAAACTAGAAACGTCACTCGTGATATTTTATATACTAGTTTAACAAGATTATTTTTCGATAATACTTTTGAAAGTAACATTCGAAATATAAATATCTGGACTATTAAATTTTAAGCTTACTCATTGGAGCGCTATCAGTGTAATTTTCTATTTGTAATCGCAATTGGTTCATCTTGTTTTCGTCATCAACTGACCTCCAAAATGCTCCCTTATTAAACAAGGTTTCATCGATTTGAAATCATTTTAAATTTTTATTGTGGCTTTTTTTCAGCATGAAAAAAAGAGCAGAAACTACGTTCATTAAAGGATGGACGACTTAACCACTGAAGAATGAACTATCAACATAATAATGGAAATGTGTGAAACTAGAGCGGGTATTTTGTCGCTTAATCGTTTGCTACGCGAATGTTATTTATAATTACGACGCATTTTTGAACTAATGACCAGCTCACGTTTAATACACATTAGAACAAAAACTCCAGTTCATGTCATATCTTAAGTTACGAACTAAAAGTTAATATCGCAACCATAATTATGCTGGCAGAGAGTATCATCAAAGAAAAATATTTTAATAATTATCTCTTGTTTTCATCTCACACGTATTGTTAAAATGGATTGTTACTATTCGCAGAGGTCATAAATTAATTATGTTTTAACAATTAACTGCATATCACTTATGGTTTGACATCAGATTTTTTCATTTTATTTAAAACAGAACAATCACAAATAGAAAAATTGTTTGTGGAGTAGATTAAATCGCTGAAGTGGTATCTTAAATAGCGGATATTTAGGGAATTTTGTACTATGTATTCTTGTTTAATCCACAGTAATTTCTACTTAAAATGTATTACCTGTGACACTCAATTTGGTGACATTATATTGCTTGTAACTTCTAGTGGCAAGTTATCTTACACCCAAAGAATTGAAGAGTTTTCTTTCCGTCGGTAATGTTTTAATGTTCTTACTGTTAGTGTTTTAAATGCGCAGTAGGATCGTGCAAATCTCTTTATTTACTTACGATGTCTGGATTCCATTCGTAATAAACGAGAAGACACTATTTTGGGCGATCTTGCTCGGTGTTATCTCTCTTTCACTCTTCGGAGCGTGGTTCCATTCACGAAATGATAAAAGTGTAAGGGATATTTCATATTTCCTTAAAAAAAGAAAAAAAAAAGAAAATGGTTTAATTTCGACGAAATTAGTCGTACTGTTTTCATCTAAAAAACACTTCGAATGGGTCACTGACAGTTGTGCCTCAAATCAAAATATTCGGAGTGTACCCCTAATTAGTCAAAAAGGGCACTGACAGTTGCGCCCCAGTCCCGTTCCGAGAAGCAGTGGACGACGTTGGGAGATCATGCAATATAAATACACAGTAAACAATGTTTGTATTTACAAAAAAATTAAACATTCAAATCATACATTTTTAGACCAATACATTTAGCAAAATAATTAGGAATATAATTTTAAAAATATTTACTTAAAATTGTTTTAATGGGAGGGGAAGTTGAAACCCAATATCTTCTGTTTCCGGAGCAACAATATACTCTTTGTAGCTCACGTACGAAACGTTTTCTCAGGAACAATAATTACAACTTGACTGACTTTAACAACTGCGATTTGTGTATTAATGAAAGAAATACTATAACTTTGAAATATATTATAATTAAGTAATAAAAGAAAAAGAGAGAAGAAAATTATATAGTCACATCATTAGAGCTACTTGAACAAATAATTCATTCAGTGACCGCGAGACGCAACTGTCATAGTGGCCGAGAAGGGATCTTTCAACAGCGAGGAGCAACTGTTGAGGGAGATAAGGATTTTCTTGATCGCTATGTGCAATAGGGTGTCCCGAATTTTTTGTTTTTTTTTGTTTTCCTTAGCGCAAGACCTCTTGAAATTTGCGTAATTGATCGTAGATTACCAAAATAATTTTAAAAATAAAATAAAACTTTATCTTTAGGGTTCTACCAATCTTCAAAGCTTTGAAAAATTGACATTTTTATGGTAATATTTCGCTATCCTTAATTTCGGCTCCTGAACTAAATATAACAAAATATTTATTGTTTTTTTTCTGTTTAGATGTAATACATACTCGACGTTTCGATTTGCATGCAACGACACATTACCAGCGACTTTGAATTTGTTAGATTTCAACCTGCAAATTCCTTCAAGTTTCAACTTGTTTCGAGGACTTTCTTGACTTGACTCGCGATTGTTTTGTTCGTAGCCAAAGTAATTTTTAAGCTATAAAAGTACAGTTGCGATTGTTACAGTATTAAAAGCGGATTTTGTGATTTTTAAATAATGAGTTCGAGGTGTAGTGAGAATACTTGTGCTATATTGGGACCATACAAAGAACTTGACGATCGGCAGATACCAACTGTAAGGAACGTCATTAAATTTATTTCGTTTGTCAAGAACGACCTGAAATTGAAGTATAATGGAAAGGAACCATTCAATTCCGATATATATGCGATTGTTTATGAAGAGATCAACAAGATTTGGACCAAAGCTTCGATTCCAGTCGTAACTAAGGAAAGAGTTATTCAGTTACTGAAATCCAATTTCGAAAAGTACCTCAATTTGAAAGATATCCCAAAAGCAAACAAAATGATACTTTTGAAAACAAACTGAGGTGTTTTTTAGAGTCATCTGAGAAGTTTTTCGACGTTGCTTCATGTAAATGCACTTCATCTGAATCTTGTTCGTGTTTAAAACCTAAGAAAGTTCCCATCAATGAGAGAAGTTTCATGTTGGATCAAAGAAATGACAGGAAAATGGTTCTAAGCACTGTTGACAAGAAAGAAACGGCTAAATTAATGAAACGACTGTAGAGACAATTTGAAGAGTCAATAAGGGCAGGAAAAAAGTCGTGTTCTACTCAAGAAACCGATTCTGTTTCAGCAGATTGTGAAGAATCTTGATGCCAATGAGTTACCCCTTCATCATTTATTCTTGATCTTAGATGGTTGTACTTCGGGTCCTAGAGAATATTCCGGACCTATGGAAAACAATTACCTGGTTGTGAAAATAAAACCGAGGTGTCTTTTTGTGCGATGGCTGGTAATTTGCCAGACTTGCTGAAAAATGTGCTCAATGAGCTAAGTACGGATCAAAAGTACCTTTATGAGATATATCATGCTCCATCAACTGGTTCCTGTACTCCTGAGCTGGCAAACCGTCAACCTAAAAAAATGGCGCACTCGAGATGGCTTACTTCTGCTAATCGTATACGCACACTTTACGAAAGTACTCTTAATCATCAGAAAATTTGCAATTGCTTGTCAACTACGTGGTGAAAGTATACGCTCCGATTTGGTTCCTAATCAAGCAAAAGACGTCTTTTAAGGACGGAGTCAATCATATTTTTCAACTGATTATGTTCTCTCTATTTTTACCCGAAAATCTGAGATCTGTTGTCGATTCTGTTATCGAAAGAAATTCTTTTTTTGCGCACCCAGAAAACCTACTTGTCAGTATGTCGTTTGATGACAGAGACCACATTCGGGAGCTGGCATTGTGAAGAATAATAAAAGCTAGAGAAGCTGAAAGTAGCACTAAACGCAGGATATTTAAACCACCAAAAATTAACTTCTCTGCTAGAGAAATTATTGTGTGTCACGAGTGTCAGGTTACTGCACCACCAGTTCTTCCACATATTTCTAATTAGGACATTCAAATCATGGCAAAAGATAAGAGTTTGGAAATTGTTGACTTTCTTTGTCACACACAGTCTGTCGAAAGATGTGTTAAACTGGTAACAGAGACCTGACAAAGTGTAACTGACGCTACTTCTAGAGATGGCTTTATTAGAACCCGGTTGCAATCTCGAGCAGAAATGCCCAATTTTGGACACAAAAATAAGTTTACATTTTAAATTTTTGTCATTGACTACAAGTTCTATTTTGCCACCTTGTGATTTGTTTCATTTATTTCAAGAATAAAATATCTTTTAAACTTGATTTTTATATTATTTTAGGCATACGGTTTAGGTATGTAAAATGATAAAATTTACAAAACTTCGAAGTGCGGTAGAGCCCTCAAGATGGCACGCAATTCTAGTTTTTTTACCTTTTTCGTAATATGTGTAAGATTATGCAAATTTTGATACCTCTTGCGATAGTGTAGCTCGGAAAATTTCTTTTCTTGTACATGGACAACCTAATGTGCGACTCTCATATCCCGCTTCAAATATGAAAGTGACGGAAGCTGATCACACTCTTTTCATAGGCAACCTGAAATTCGCAATACGTAAGTGTATTACATCCCGGAGTGAAAGGAGTCTGTTTTTTTTATTACATGGTACACAAAAAATTAAAAATTGATATAGACATACGCATCCGTATATATTTTGACACGCCAAATCCAAATATGAATTCAGAAATCATCAAATTCGTCTTTTTAAATCCTGAAAAACCACCCTCAAAGACAAAGAATACGGATTTTAAGAAACAAGGGAGTGTGATAGAACAATTCTGCAACCGGATTCGGATTCAGCGCATCAAAATATACGAGTATAAGGATATAAAGGTTTCGTCTTTGTAACATACCATTTTTTTATCCTGTATTTAAAGATGATTTTACGTGATTTTTTTTTAAAGTGAGGAGTGATGGAACAATAATGAATTCATCTTCGGATTCAGCGCGTCAAATACATGAAGATCAGTTACATAGGTCTAGATTGAAGGTCAGACCAATTTTTTGTGTGCCTGTGTTATTGACACTAATAAAATGTGAAAGCTCATGGGAAAAATTTTAATCTTCAAAACTTATATTTTCTTTTAACGTCCACAGTAGTATTAAACTATATTTGTTTATTTAAGTCGGAACAAGTTTCACATTGGGACTCACATAATTTCAGACTCTCAATGTTGTATTCTCCCTGTTATTAAAGGTGTTCCAGCATAAATTACCGCACACGGCCGACCGTTGAAAAGACCTGGACGCGACCCGATATGACGTCACGAAAGCCGCGTTGAATTAACACCACCTGGATTACACCCCGAATATGCCATGGCAGTCAGTGGTAGTCAGACAACGCTTGTACGTCTACTGTTGGACACAAAATTATGTGCACTAGAGTTTGAAGCCCAATAATAAAATAACCAAAGATCCTACATAAAAACGAATTACATTAGATATTTACAGAATTATTTTCACGTTTAACGGTGTGACATGAGGTTTTATTAATTGTATTAATATATTTTTATTACGGTGAAAACGTCAATAATGCTTGTTTTACACGCATATCAAGATACATTGGCTTATTTTGTTTCAAAATTAAATTCATAAAAAAAAATTTTCTATGCATGTAAAAAAATGAGAATTTTATCTTATTGGAAAAAGTTTCTCTGGATGATATTGAAGAGATTTGTCTCCTGAGTGAGACATCGTTTATAAGAGTTCTTTGTAGCGATCAGATGAGGAAAAATGAGTGATTGGTTAGTTCATACCAATATAAGACAAAATAGACGATTGTATATTCACCTATGTTTATTTTATTGTAAGCTCTACAACGTTCTGCCTGGAAGAACCATACGTGGTCAAGAACATGGGTCGATGGGACGTACGAGTGTTACACCAAACTCATTCGGGATCGAATGGCTTTTATTGTAAATGGAAAGTGTGAAAGCTGATGGAAAATGAAAAACATCAACACCCTCAACCCACCCGTCACTGTTGTGGTAGAGATGTCCAGCAACCAATGTTTGTTTTCTTGTTCGATTTTTTACGCTGAAATAAATTCCGTGGTTGAGCACCAGGAGCGCCACATGCGATGCCTTTCATTTATATTAGAAGGTGATGCAGAAATGTACATATATAAAATACGTGGTGATAATTTGAAGTCAACAAATGTATAGTGAACCATGAAGAAATAATAACAATAATAATAGTAATAAACATAACACAACAGAGCTGACAAAAGGAATAAAATAACCTCCACATAGCCATCCCCAATAATTTCAACATTCGTAAGATCTCTGCAGAGAAAATTAGGAAATACTGCAACCTAGCGTTCCAAATTCATTAGCAGTGGAAAGCTCGCATCCAAATTCTTCCCATAATTATTTCAAGTACGTACGCTCCTGGAAATATAAAACGGGTCAGGAAAGAAGTCACGCGCGCTTGGAGATTTGAAGCCGTTAGGTTTGCTACGCCACGTCTCTGTGACGGGGGAAAAGCTCCTCAGTTTCGTTCGACCGATCGTAGGCAAATTTAAAACTGCTTCCATATTTAGCGGACCAAAAGAAGACTAGTCCTGGCGAACATACCCCTATTAAATCGCAACGAGAGAAAATGTTTTATTACGCCTCTATTAAATGAATATTTTGTAAATTTTTATTTTACACATTTTGGACTCCCATAACAAAAAATATTCTGTATATTACTAATTTCAATAAACTTTATCACTCTATATTTAAATAAAACCAAGATTCGACGTCTCACAACGCCTTCCTAGAGAATATAAAAGATATTAGAAGTTCTGTAAAAACAGTTTGCGTGTTATTGTAAAAAGATATTGTTTTTAACATAGAATTTGGATATCATCGCAAGATATCGTATGAATTTCATAAATCAGGAATTACTCATAAATATTCCATTAATATCCGAACTTTATACAGTGGCGTAGAGAACTCAACGAAGTATTGCCTATCGTAATTGGCATGAAGTATTACCTATCGTAATTGCACATAATTTGCAATTCTTTTATACTATTCTTATATGTCAATCGGAATTCAAGAATTATAGAAAACAATTCTATAAAATATAAATGAATAACACCAAAGATTAATTCTAGTGATATTAATAATGTTAAACCACTTAAAGAATAAATATATTACATCAACTAGAAATATATTGATCCCAGATATAACGCTTTGGCTGTAATCGTTGCAACATAAAACAAAATGCTCAGAGAGCAATATTACAAAAAACCTTTTTAAGATTTCAATAAATATAACAAATCACCTCTAATAAGATATTCAAATGAAATTCAGTTTTATTCACACAGATCGACTAAGATAATCACACAATAAAACATCAAATTTACAATATGGTAAAGTTATGTAATTCACCAATACGAGAAAAATATTCCAGAGTATAGTACAGAAAAAAATTAATATTGCTATTAATAGAGTATCCCTCATTCTCTCAGACATCAATTTCATCATTTTGTTTGTTTTCATACTTTTTCCTTTCTTCCATCTCACCATCCCCAATTTTCCTTTCTCGATTTTCCTTACTCTATTTTCCTTTCTTCTTTTCTTCCCCCTTTCCTTCCTTATTTCTATCTTTCTTTCCGTTCTTCTTTCCTCCCTTCTTTCTGTCTCATCTTTTTTCTAATTACTTCCTTATTTCATTCTTTCTTTTTTTCTTTCTTGTTTTCCTTCCAGTAGACTTATATATATTCAGGGAAATTAATTATAATTCATTCACATAATTTTAAAAGAGTACCACTTCTATTTTTCACAATAATAGAATTCATTTGATACACAAATTAATAATAATAATAATAATAATAATAATTTTAATGATAAAAACTCATTCTTCATATAAAATATTTACATCGATATTCAGTATTATTCATTGATTTGAAAGCAGGGGACGAACATGGTAATTTAGATAACTTTTTACGAACAAACACATATATTTATATTTGTGAAGATAAACGTATTAATTAGACATTAAGCATAATATTTACAGTAAATTATAATAGCAGCGACGCAGTTGACAAGACACATTCAAATTTAACAACGAAGTTATTGTAACTAGCAGGTCTCAACATTCTAGATCCAGTTTCATACTTTAAGAACTTGTTATTTTAAATCTAGAAATCTCCTCGAATTAACATAACTTTTTACAATCAATATAATAGAGAATTTTGTATTTTCAGAAAGCACTGAACAATAAAAAAATGAAATTATACGAATAAGGTTTTTCATTGGAATATTTATGTGACTATATGCAGAGTTTTTAATAGCGTTCTACTTTTTGCTGTCGTTTAAAGTAGAAATTTAGATCGCAGAAGTGTTCATCCCGGGCAGACCACGGAGACGCGAATGACACGTCAGTTTTCTCTAACAAATAGAACATAGAATTAAAGAAATTTTTATATTTGGTGGTCTAATGGTAGATCAGGAACAACGCAAAGATCCCTAATAAAACTCGCGGAGACAAATGTTGAATTTTATCATTATTTGTGGAATGTATTTTAGTTTTTAGTTACAGACTTTCAAAGTATTTATAGCAAAGTAATACTTATGATGACAAAAAACGGTATTTATCAGTGAAATTCAATGAATTCGCAATTATGTGGACACACTACGACATGCAATGGAATGGATTATATTGGAAATTATTGTACTGTGTAACTGAATAATAAATAATGCAGATAAATCGCTATTGTTACACGATACAATGTGGATTACATCGTAAAATTTCAATCACATACATTTGCAAGTCGAGTCGTACTTTTACGAAATATTTAAATTTAAGCTTATATCTTGAGAGTTCTCTTTAGTAAAGTCAAGGCAAACTGACTCCTTGTAGGTCCAAACGGTGTCAATGGCATAAAGAAAAAAATTATATTGGCATCAATTAAGACGTGTTGGTTGTTGTAGATCCAAGTGTTTTTTAATGATTTTATATTATTTGAAATTATTGCTTAACAGCAAGATATGTAACAGAAATATTAGATTAGGAAAGAACAAGAATGAGATAAAACGGATATCAAAACACTCTCACAAATTGGAAAGAAATGATCAAACATAAATATATCCGTAAGACGTATTAATTAAACACAATATTTAGAAGCATTTAACTTATAAAACCCTATTCTCAAACTCAATAATGTTACTAATTGTAGTTTTGATCTGAGTAAACACAATTTAAAAAAACCACATTACTTTCATTTACATTTCAGCATTTCATTAGATTTATGCTGGTCACCGAAGATGAAACTTTCGCTATTTAATTCAGGATGATTTCATGTTCTGCAACCTGTAATAACACCACTTTACAATGCATCGATCGAGAAGATAAACATAATTATGGAGAGAGATCGCAATGACAAATTTACTATTCGTTATATTCGTTTCGAAATATTATGTTTCAACACGTTCAATATTAGATCCCACTCTAAACCATGTACCTTATTGATTTTCGGTCAGGATGTTAAAATACACTTTTTTAATTATCATTAGTTTGATATTAGTAAATGATAGCGTTTGTTGTCCTTGTAGGTTTCATTCAAAGGCTCACAAGACGACTAAAACATGTCTCCATTGCAAAATCAGCAATACCAAATTTAAGTGTTTCTAAAGTGGGAATTGGAAGAGCCACATTACAAAGTGTGAATAAAGTACAGTTACGCGATACTATTGTATAAAACAAACGAAATATTTGTATTAAAATAATAAAGATCTTATAAAACGGTGCCCAAATTTGATTTTCCATTTCAATTTCATTGTATGTATCGATTTTTTTCAACACGTTAAACAAAAATGAAAGTAATGCGAAGACGTTCGAATATATCAGATGATACGGAAATGAACTGCGAAAGCTTCTTATCTGCTTAGATGTCAACAAAATTGGCGCGATGACGCGTTATAGCACATTTTGATTCTCTCAGCATCGTGAGAGCTTTCATGAAGATATCGTCTACGTCACCTCTCATACAGACATTCTCAGCTGATTTATAATTGAATTCGCTTTCAAAAATCTTTTCTCATATGTCATGGAAACTGTGGGTAATCGTAACATTAGTAAGGTTCATTCTCCTGAGCCACGTCTCCTATGCAGTTGGGATGGCAAATACACTTCAAATTAGTTTATTTTACACTTGAAATTATTATATTCCTTATATAAAATATTATTTGGAAACAAAATTTCGTTAATCCATAAATATTACACAAAAATCTGCAAATTTTCTTTGTAAAGTTATTTGTTGAAATTATTTCTTTCATCTACGACTGTAAGTAGAAATGTTTGCAATACCTTATATGATCAGATGACCTCGTGTTTCTCTGTAGAGGAGAACTGGACTTGCCGGAGCTTAGCAAAGTGAACTTAGTAGTGGTTCTACACTGGGCGACAAGAGGAGTTTCGGACGAAACAAGTCTGAACAAGCGTGGGAGGAAATTGCTAACAGCACGACTTATGCGACCGCCATAGTTAATTCAATCCCTAGACGGTTGCAAGACGTGATAGACTCTGTCACGGGGATTTCACTGTGATCAAAACTAAACTGTTACTAAACTTAACATTATTAAGTTTGAAACTAAAAAGAAATACAAATAAAGATGGTTTTGAACTAGGTGTGGTCAATTCATACTTTCCATCTAGCGATCAGTTACTTTAGTAATGTGCCAAACAGCCAGTGAAAAACCTATCGCTCTTACTTCTTCATTCCATGCGATTAAATTATAAGATCTATTTAATTATACGAAAATCATTGTTTAAATAAAAGTACATTTGACCTGTCCTTTAACTATTATTAATTATTATTAGAGTAATACGACTATTATTAATTTTGTTGTACATTCTATTGTCTAAATCCATCAAAACATGTAGTTTTTCATCTTCTTTACTTCTAAAGCAAGGAAGACACACTGATACGAACCAATAAGTGCATAAAACGTTTTTTTATTAAATATTGTCCTCAAAATGTAAAATATGATAAATCTAGATGCTATATGAATGTATTTTTATTGAAAATATTGTTTGGATATAAATTAGACAATCTAAGGCATATCCATTTCCCACTCAATATTATTATTAAAATCAAGCATACTTTTACATATTTCCATTTTAACTTATTTTGAACAATGCTGTGACGTATTATCATATAGACTTACTTATCAGTTTGAATTAGAAACTCTCAAATTGCTTTATGTATCATTGTTTTCGTTAAATACTCATAAAATTGATAGCTTTTTAATTCAGTATTGAATAATTTCAGCTTAAGTTAATTGATATTAAAAAACATTCCAAAATTCCTCGTAAAATATATTATTGAATACTTTCATTCACAAATGAACAAACTAAAAATACCATAACTTTAGAGTTCATGTATAGAAATTATTTAATAGATACATGGAACTAATATATTAAATAAAACCACAAAAGTATTTTGGTTACTCCATATATTAATTTTTGTGTTTCTTTCTGTAGTTCTTTCTTTTTCTCACAAAGAAGAAAATAACAAGACTAAAGAAAAAGTATTCTGGTTAGTGGTGTTGTCGCACTAAAAAAAACGTATCTTTAAGACTGTAGAAATACGTAACGATGATGTCAAGTCAAAAATATTTGTTTTTCTGGTCACTGTGAATGCGTGTAAGCAAGATCTCCTAATTTTAACACTTCATTAAGTGTAAAAAATATATTGTGCTTTCAATAACGAATTACCATTATTCTAGTTTACTTCCTCTGCACGCGTAGTAAAAGAGTGAAATGGATGGTTGTAGACAAATTTCATATTGCGAACGCTCTCTAAAATTATGTTTTTCTTCTAGAACGATGTATACTAAAGTGCTATTATTTCTGGTATTAGAACATGAAATCCTACTAATTCCTACTAAATAACGAAAGTTTCATCTTCGAAGACCAGGATAAATCCAACAGCAAAATATTCTGAAATTTAAATACAATTGATGTGGTTGTTTAATTGTGTTTGCTCAGACTAAATCTACATTTAGTAACATTCATGAGTTTGAGAGTCGGTTTTTCGTAAGTTAAATGAGTCTAAATGTTATATTTTAATCCTATTTTGTATGTATCTAGGTTGTATTAATTAGTTTTCAGTTTTTGTTTCAAATTTGCGGATTGTTTTGATACTAATTTTTTTCTCATTCTTGTTCGTTCGTGAAAATAACAACTTCTTACAAAATTACCCTGAATGCTGGAACCTCCTAGTCACAATAACTTTATATTTAGTTTTGTATTATCATTTCATCAATTGATTCGCTGATTTTTTATCCTTACTCTTAAAATCATGTTTAATGTCTAATCAATATATTTATCTTCAGAAATATGAACAATAATGTTGATTTGCGAAAAGTTATATAAAGAATGCTTTTGAATTGTCTCGTCTGCCCCCTGCTATTGAAATCAATAAATTACGCGGTATGTCGATAGTAATGACAGAAAGTGGCGAAAATAATAATATTGATATCTGGAACAATGTAAGACAATTAATAAAATGCAAAATTAATTGCGATGTTTTATTGTCCGATAATCTTAGATAATATGCACGAATAGAACTCAATTGTATTATGAATTCTAAAAAAAATTGATATGTTCCTTTTGTTATATTTTCTGAAAACTAAAAATAAACTTTTTGTAATGTTACTCTCTGATCATATTGTTTTTATGTGTTGCACTATTACAGCCCAAGCGTTGTATCTTGCATCAACGCATTTGTTACAGACGTAATTTATTTATTGGTTTAAAATTATTCAAGATATCATTACAATTAACATTTAGTGTTATTTATTCATTTTGTATCAAATTCATTTCTATAATGCATGATTTCCTATTGACCTCTAAAAATAGTATAAAAGAGCTGAATATCATTTAAAATTACAACAAACAACACAATAATTGATACCAATGACCTTAAGTTATTTGCGCCACTGAATAAAATTGAGAGATTTTAAGAATATTAATAAGTAATTCATTAATGCGTATGTCACGAAATTCATACGGTATCTTGCAATGGTATTCAAATCTGTGATTAAACTGTATCGATAGCACAGTAAGAAGCAAATCTTTTTATTGAGAAGTTTAATTTGTTTCATTTTCCCCAGGACGCCGTGTTCAGACAACAAAACTTGAGATGTTGTATAAATATAGAGAATAATAAAGTTTATTGAAGTTAAAAACATAAAGAATATTCTTAGTTATGTGAGTCCAAGATGTATATAATAAAAATTTACAAAATATTTCTTTACTTGCAGTGTAATAAAACATTTTCTCTCGTTACGATTTAATAGGGGTGGTTTTTGCTAGTACTTGTCTTATATTAGTCTGCCAAATATGGAAGCAACTTCAAGTTTGCCTACGATTGGTCAAACGAAGTTGTTTTTCCCCGTCGCAGAGGAGTCGCGTTGCAAACCTAACAAATCCAAACTGCTAAGAGTGCGGGACTTGGAAAATTTTCGTTCGCCCTTTTATTATTCCAGGACTGTACCAGTAATCGTTTATAATCTACTTCAGAGTAACTTTGACAAAATCTCAGTTAAAAAACCAACCGGAATTGTCATGCAGAAATCCATTATTCTTATAAATGAAACATAGTAACAAATTCCTTCCAATAATTACAGACGGGAAAACAGCTTGGAATATCATTCCCGCAGCTGGATAATACGAAAGGAACACACCTGAGAGAAAATAACAATCAATACAATAATAATGATGTCAAAACTAATCTTAATTATAATATTATTTTATAAAATGTCATAAATTTGCATTTACTCACAACGTTTTTAAGAAGCCAAAATAAAAATGTACGAAACGAAACCATGTTATTGTCGCAACTTATTTCTTGTGCTTTACATGAAACGCTCCAATTTGTAAAGCGGAAATCTAAATCCCGGATATGAAACGTTGATAAAAATTTCATGAGATACTCTCCCGACAGTTAACGGAAGATGTGATCGATGCGTTCAACTTAATCACTCTTCCGCTCTCATTTCTCACGTGTTATTTTTCATTTGGTTTCTCTCTTTAAAACCATAATTCCAGATGTTTTATGATTCCAAGTACCGGCTATGTTAAATACTAGATTCAATGGAATTTCAGTAGATGACTAAATATTTCTTCTGGAATATTATTAAAGGCACGAGTACTTGCACGATTTGACCTAATATAATGCTGATTGGTGAAAAATATGTAATAGACTTTATAGAAATCTGAGTCGAATAATTTATAAACAGAAAATTTTATAGAGTAGCGTGTAGAAGAAAGTATTTAACTAGATAAAATAAGAACATTCAATGATTCTCTAAAAGTATCCCTAGTACCGGGTACATAGTACCGGTAGTAATGTCCTCTACAGGAGTCATCCCTATCTCCCTCCACAATAGTATTAGCATGTTAAAATTGCGTAAGACCATTTACGTACAACTTCAGAAAGCTGTTTTACTCAAAACATCAAGAATAGTCAGAAAATTTTTGGATCATCCAGAGTGAGTGTGCTTGGTGTAGCCCGTATACCTCACTACGACCAGCAGAAAAAGCTGAGATTCTAAACGGAATAAAATAATAATAATAATAATAATAATAATAATAATAATAATAAACGCAAGTCCACCACATTGCGGTGTACATTTGGAGAGGTAAATGGTAGTTTATCAGAAATTGTTCATTTTTAACCGGAACCCATTTATAATACCGGAAAGAGTTATTGTTACGGATTCAGGTATCATCCGTCATAACGGTGCTGCCTGTTATGTGTTAGGCAGTTTTGAAACGTTCTCGCGAATGGATCTTGTTTATTACGTGTCTTTTTCTTCGTGTACTGTCAAGGCTTCTCAAATATTTCCATCTGCTTGACGGTAAAGAAAATCACAGAAAATTTTTAATTCATAGTCAACAAGGACAATGAATAAAAAATTCTGATATATTAAAGTACTGATGATGTGTTCTCACTAAAACCTTTTACTTGCAAAATAGACTGGAAACTTACACCTGAAGAGGAGGTCGTCGACTTGAAACGTGGTCGTCGTCCATCTAATTCCAGATAATATATAACGTGCAAATCGATATTCGCATTGATAATGTAATGATTGTTAGTGAATAAAGAACAGATTCGATTTTATCACATTTACTTTTGCCGTCGCCGAACTGCGTTTGTAATCTTTCAAATTTATCTGAATTGAATAATGTTTTTTAGAGCTTTAGATGAATGTGATTCCATTCTTTCGTTTTTCAAAGAATTCAGGTTGTATTTTCTGAGTAAAATACCAAATTGATGAGTAAAAGTAAGCCTATTCAATAGGTAGAGGTCGTATTCTTTTGTGGGGCTTTACGGCTCGTCGACATCGAGGTCATTAGAGTCCTAAAATTCTGTCCAGGTAGGGAAAATGCAGTTACTCACTAAGGAGAGCCAACATGACTCTCCCCGCGTGTGAGACTCTCCGAATAACTCAACCACACCCACTAAAAACCCTCCTGAATTACAATATATCAAAACATATCTCAAATTATACATCAACATTTCAAAAAATGGGGAAAATGAAAGATACCCTAGCCCTAATAGCGTCGGGATCGAAAAGAACAAAAGGTAACCAAGGAAGGTCAGGAAAGAGAAATGAAGGAGCCTAGCACAAGTACGTGGAAGTATTGCCAGACTCAGATCGGGGCCCCATGTTTGCCAAACACGTACTCACTAGATGTAATTCCCCTGGGGGGCAGCAGATCATATTAAATTTAAGTCCTCGAAAGTATCACAAGTAATATAAATGTCTGTTTCGTAAACTATTGTCATATACTTTCTAAATGAATTTTGAATTTTGAAGGAAAAAATCAGCAGCACAGCAACAAAAACTCTCGATAATTATTTTGCACTATATCAGTATTATAATAATAATAATAAATTTATTGTCAAAAAACGGTACAAACTGCGTATGACCACATGGAGGAAAAAAAACTAATTTACTCTCCGGAAGCATGCAAGGGACCATCCCATCAATTCCGATCAAGGGCCCTAAGGCAGAGGCGGATTCAAAAATTTCAGCAAAAGTTCCTAGATAAGATAAAAAGTTGGCTGCGAGTTATAATACATATATAATGTCAATATGTTTGTAATTTTAAGCAAAAAATTACATGTATAAGTTATTATCGAACTATAGATTATTCTGAGTATAGTGTTTAAAAATCATAAGAATTGAAATAACACTAAATTCACGATTTATTGTTACAATAAACACGCCCCTAGACAAAGGCTAGAGAACCTGTATGATAAATCCGCCTCTACCAGAAGGAAAAACGGAGAAAAACCCGGGCCAGAATGGGGATACAGAATTTATGTACACAACCGTGCCAAAGTTGAGTACACATAAAACTAAATTAATATGAGCCATAAGACAACACAATCATGCAAGAAATATATTTTATATTTATTATATTTATATTTATTATATATTTTTTGGGTTCCTGTAAAATAATGCAAAAATCGTATTTGTAATAGTATCCCGTATAAATGACTATGAAAAGGTTGTTTATATTGGGAACAGTTTAGTAACTGTTCCAGTTGAGATTTTATTTTAGTCCATATAAGTTTTTATCTCACGTCATTTAAATCAAGTTTATGGCAGTAACAATGAAACTTGGGTCAGATTTCAAGACTACATAAGAAAAACTCAAGAAGCTCAAATATTTTAACTTACATACACCAATGTACCACCGAATTAGTTGTCATATTAGTCAAGGGATATTAACCTCATTTTGAGGAACGGAAGTCAACAATTCCAACCCCACGGACTGAAAATTATTTTTGCATTCATGTCGAGCCTGGTAATACACTAGTACTATTTTTCACATTTTTGTGATTAATTTAAAAACACCAGTTCGTTTATGTTTTAAGTATATCATCCTAGCTATTAGCTCCGCCATACAAATATCATATCGTATACATTAATTGTGAAACGTCTCAGACTCTTGTTTTACTACGTAAATGGACGGAGTTAAGTATAGTACGTTGGGGCATTAATAGTTGTGTCGACGATTACCTATTTTATCCTTAAACTTCTCCATTACGAGATAACAACATCGAAAAAGTACATCAAGAAAAGAATCCAATTGTCTTATTTATTTGAAAACGATTCCACTTGACCACTTCAGATAACTGTTCTGATGTCCTGTTTACATTCTTTGATGCTAAAAATGAAACTGTGTGAAACTTGTCCACTATTAGGAGATAGGAAAAGTAGCATCTGTTATATTATCCAGGCAAACAAAATTAAAACTTCATATTATCTAACATAATGTTAGTTTCATTCAATTTCAAATTTAAGCTAATTTATCTCTATATATAAAAATAAATGTTGGCTTGTTTGTGCTTTATGCTTTCGTATACCATTCATCCCAACATGATGGAACTTTGGCAAGTTGTTGTGCATTCGCCCGGAAAGTTTTCTGACAAGTACAAATATTTTTAAAAAAGGGGGTTTTGTCGGAGGCGTAACAACGCACGTTACAGAAAGTATTTTATACAAAAATTTGAAGTTCTTTTCAGTTATGCGTGTTCCTAGTCCTAAATCAAATGTGTTCCCATCCCTTCCAGGCGAGAGTGATGTTTCATCGTAGGACCTACGTGTAAGGGAAGGAATCCAGTTGGAAAATCGAAGAAATTTCCACAGCGTCGTAAACGAAGAAGTGAAGGAAAAATGCGTCGCGTACTCAGCCTTTCAAAGCGAGGAGAGTAATGGCGTTTCGAGCTCTCCCTACTCCAAGTGCTTGATATACTGACTGTGAGCCCAAGTCGTAAACGTCGCTAACGTTTCACTTGAAAAGAGTTGCTCTTGAAAGATGGCAGAAATTCCGCTTAATAATCAGGTTAATGTGCTCGCTCAGAGGGAGGATATTGCAGAACTAGACTTATGAAACTCAGTAATAATTACGCTTTAAAACTGATTTAATACGTTTGTAGATATCTAAGGTTTAATAAATCACCGTGATAAATTTACCTTTTAAGCATATTAAATGTTTTATTCGTATATGCAATATTAAACATATATTACATTATGATATATTTATTAATGATAATTAATTACTTGAGACATAGGCAAAAGAGTAGTGAAAAGATTGGAAATAATTTTCTTTTTAAAGATCCCTGGTTTGTTGTATGCGTGGTATTTGATTTTTAATTATTTTTCGTTCTGCTTTAGGTATACTTCTGCTTAACTGTTTTGAGTAATCTCTTACTCAAAATTAAGAGGAAGTGTACTGTAGGTCAATTAGCGTGAATTAAACAGCTATATATGAGGTAAAGAATTGAAATATTGTCCAAAACCACGTTAATTTATTTGAAAGAAACCTCCTTAATTTCTTTGTTATAGGACTTTTCACCTAAACTATTTATAAACCAGCTGTGTACCCGGTATTCGTAATTTTTGTGATCGCATGCCAAATCACTACAATGATTGTCTACCTTTTTTAATTAAATCGAAAACGTTAAATATTATACGTTAACATTGAATTAAGGTGTACATTACTTTGAATAATACTTGTATGTGTTTTAAGCTCCGAACTCCACAAAATACAGTGCCGAATTATGAGTGACAATATTGGTGCTAAGGGGTCAAGACCTATCGCTCAGGGCCTTTTTTATCTGGCCTAAAGTCAACAAAGCAATGTTTAAAAACTTTTTTGTCTTTTTAGGACCGAAAATATTTAATCAGCTACCAAGAAATAAAAAAATTTGTATTAATGTTGATGATCTACCCCCTCACACACACACACACAAAATTATTGCAGTGATCTGCCTAGTTCATCTTTCAAAAAGAGACTGCACAAGATGTAACTATAATTTTATATTTTATTTGTTCAAACTTTGTATTTGTTAATTTATGATTGAAAAAATTCTTTTTTATTCTTATTATTCAGATTATATCATATCAATCGTGTTCTTATTGTTCAGATATTATTACCATTCGGATGATTATACGATCAGTTCAGTGAAACAGACACGTGGTCGTGCCAAATTTTAATCAAATCTCTTTCACATTTATTTTTACAGTAAGTATACAGTCACATGAATTTTTAAAAAATATCACCACTTCGTCGTGCAAAAGATTAACAGAAAAGTAGTTCTCGCAATACCATTTCTTCGTCCTCCTCTCTTCTTAATCTTCCTCCTTAAATATTTCGTTTAAACTCCTGTATCTCTCACTCTCTTGACTCGCTAATCACGTCCCTTTGACTCGTTCGTTTGCGGCTTAATATGTGATACTAATGTTCACAAAAAATACGTTCATATTTCAGCACACGAGGGATCAATTTCCTGACGGGGATTCCCACAGTACGTACCCGCGCTTCGCAAAAACAAACGACCGTTCATCTGCGATTGAATCCAATCCTCCCGAGAGGGATCTCGCTAGAAAAGCGGATTCCTGCTACAAGAACAATGCACAACTCGGGTAACTCCTGCGCATGTTTGCTTAATTGCTTCACGCAGTGCGAGCGCAGAATTAATTCCATGTGCTCCACAAACTGTGGATGGTAGNACGCAGTGCGAGCGCAGAATTAATTCCATGTGCTCCACAAACTGTGGATGGTAGTATACATTTAGTTATAATTCAACCTGGAGGCGGTACTTCAACTTCCTTTATTGACTGTTGGATGATGTTTTTCGAGAACACCGGGTGAGACACAACGTGTACACATCTTTAAACAGTCATATAAAATTTATTTTCCTAAATATATGATTAAATTTCTGTAAAAAAGATAACTATGTTTCCTCAGCTGATATTACAAGATTCATTGATCGAGTTACAAAACGCAGTTAAAAGCGATGGACTGACATCTAGATGGTAGACGTAATATCGAGTTTTGAACACTCTAGACGTTACGTCACAATTAAATTTAAATGCACAGTCGTAAACTACATATTAGATCATTCGTTTCGATCACGGACACTCACGTTTTTAAATATTGTGTGTAGAAATCCCATCAAATACTTAATTCGGATTACGATAGAGCCTTGACTCTTACTGAGAAGTGTAACGACGATAAAAGCCATGAATTGCAACACTTCCGATAACTTTCAGCCAGGTGAAAATGGCGACGAGCGGAGACGATTTTGTTCGCAAAGGTGATAACTATTACACAATTTATTCGCTTTTCTTAATAGTATACCATTTCCACCCAGGTCTAACCACGGAAAATCTGAGACACATCTTTCCAATGGGAGATAGTTGAACCCATGTGTGTGCTTTAGTACTGATTTCACACGTGCCAACTTACTGAATGCAAATATTACTTACATTTACTTGGGATAACATATTAGCAAAATGAATATTCCATGATCGCTCAGTGAGTATATATATTTTTTTTCCGAAGCATTCTGAGAATGAAAACGGGTTCCTCTTAATATTTTCAGGAAAATTATTTCTAATGTGTGTAAAAACGTGAGATAACCTGAAAATTTTCTTCTTACACCAACTTTGCTTCCTTTGCATAGTAATGAAAAAATGCTCGATTTTTCAATATTTAAATACTCACATTCTGAGATAGAAAGAAAAGATTCTTGACTCATTTCTTTTAAAAGGATGTTTCTTGACTACATGAAAACTGGGAAACGAAAGCTGTACCGCGACTGGTAAAGAATGAACAGTATTAGTGGAGTACTGTACGTAAACATTTCGAAATACTCCTTGTATTGCAACAATAACAATTTTTTGGTGTCGTCGCCGTAGCGGACGCCAATATCTATGACGTTTAGTCGCGCGTCTCGACGTACAGACGAGAGACCCGGAAAAAGTAGTTAGGGAGAGGTTCATTCGTAAAAGGGTTTTCGATTTCTGTTCGCGATTCGTGAGATATTTTTGATTGTTCATGCGTCCTTGTCTCGAGCTGACGACTCTGACGCTGACTCTGGAGCATCTGCTCTGATCCTGTGTACGTTAGCACCTGTTATATCATGGAAGTTTGATGTTCCCGGTTGCTAGAGGACGTAGCGGTTGCCTAGTTCTTGGTTTCAATCTTCAATATTCAAGAGCTTACATTAGTACAAGGCCATTCACGCTAGCGCCCAATGGAACCGAAAAGGTTGGCTCAGGTTGAACGCTGCTCGCAAAAATTCAGTGCCGACGTCACACAGAATCCCAAGCATTCGTTATCGAATTAGTGATGGGACTATCACTTTAGTAATGCTGGAGTGAAAAAACTAAACGATATTTTTACGAATATTCTTTTTAGAAAAACAACTTTCATTCTCCAATAATTTAAAATTCAGAATAATACAAAAAAGAATCCTTAATTCACAAATAATTTAAAAGAATTTCCATTATAACTAGAATCTTGGAACGGAAAAATTGACTATAAATGTAAGACAATCAAACATATCCATAATATGGATTAGAGAAATAGGGTGCTACATTTCCTACATTCTCCGTTTCTTCTCGAACTAGGTCTTGAATGCTTGGTGTGTATGATTGCGTGCAACATAGTCTCTGAACATATTTTAAATTATAGTCGGATATTGAACTTTTAAGTCTAGTTTTACGCATTTTCATGAGCAAACAATGTCGCTGCTTTGCGTTCTTCAATTTTGCATTTCTAATACTCCCCATGATTACCGTTGTAATGCCACTGTAAATTAAAAATCTTAACGTGGTTTAATTTAACCTCTAAAATGGTACTTCGTGTCTCATCAAGCATTTGACATATCTTCCGTAACCCACAAAAATATAAAAATATATCATTCAGAGTTAAGAGACGACAAGAACTTACTTTTATGCCCATGGGTTTATTATTACAACTTGGTTTTATTCCCAGAGCCTCATATAACGGGCTGCGCCTTTGCCAAGGTATTTTATTATCTTAAATTAATAAAATGATTTTATTATCTTCCGTTCCGTTCAAAAATCTGTTGGCAGTATATTGACTTCCACCCTTAAATTATGGACAATTTTTTTCATTAACACAACAGTTTATCTATTGTGTATTAAGAAACAACTGTATAGAACGTTCAATTTTCTTTTCGGGCTTACATTCAATAAATTTATTTTTTGTAACTTTTGGAAGTAATATAATGTTAAAAGAACATCTAAATATTGTTATTATACTTAGTAAGTAGATGATAACTTATGAACAAATTCGAATAATCCATAACAGTTCTTTACATCGATATCAAAATATGCCCCATACTTCTAAGACTACCAATATAATATATTCTGATTCAATACTTCTTTCTGGAAATATCGAAAAAAATTCAAAATATACTTGTTATGATATTTGAAACAATGTTATGTAGACAAAACTAAATACAAGTTTACAGGTACTCCCCACAGGTTCGAACCGTCGACCTTCTGATGTGCAACCTCACATTTTATCACTATACAACGGAAGACGTGGATTTCTTTTATGTCTCAGGTTTTAAAGCGTAATGTCTGAAACAGTGTTTTGCCACTGCACTAATGAAACACCCTTTTCACTTCTTGCATTCATCGTACGTACATTAATTTGTCGTGACGTGAAACTAATGTCCTTTCAAAAAATATCAAAGTGAAATTTCGAGTCATGTGTTACATTAATTCCCTGTTAATTGGTTATTAAATACTTTAAAAATCTTTAACACTCGTAGAAAATGAAATAATAAATCGATACAAGTTCTCAACATTATTGTATCGAGTTTTTTTTCTCTTTTNTATCAAAGTGAAATTTCGAGTCATGTGTTACATTAATTCCCTGTTAATTGGTTATTAAATACTTTAAAAATCTTTAACACTCGTAGAATATGAAATAATAAATCGATACAAGTTCTCAACATTATTGTATCGAATTTTTTTTTTCTATTGGTGGCAATGCTCAATGTTAACTGCATTCAAGGAGTAAACAATAGATCACCAGCATGTAAAAGATACAAAGAGTAAAACAACTACTAACTTATAATAATACGTATAAAAGGGTCATAACTGATATAATTACTATTTCACGGGAAGCGTTGAAACATGAACTAAAATAATGTATCGTAAAGAACCTTAAAATTAAATAAATAAAGAAAAATATACTCACAGTAGTTCGCCGAGTGTCTTTGCAATGAACATAAAATGCAAATGCATTGTTGGACGTATTGTAAGATATACGGAAATAGTGAACTTTATTAGAAATATTAATAAATACGATTAAAGTAGAACATTAAACATTGTCGAGAAATATAGAATTAACCTTTATTCCTTTACATGGTAATAATTATTGTTTCTTGTCTGAAACGTAATTCCTTAAGAACGTAAACAAACCTTTGCAATATTATCAATGAAACGATACAAATTTTCACCGCCTGCTACATACATGAATTGGCTTATTGAAATTTTTTATTGAAAATAAACCGCTATATAATTTATAATGATATTTGCTTTTTGCACTTTTAAAAATTGTAAAATGAATTTCAATCTCAATACTACAAAAAAAGTCAATGTGAGTAGTATCAAACATGTCTAGGAAAATTATACATTCTCAAGTATCTCACGTATTAAGAAAACCCAGTTTGGCAATGTAAATAATAAAATCTTTACAATGTAAATAAAATAAAAATACACACATGATCTATTGAATCACAATTACGCGAAACACTAATGAAAAGTCATTTTATTGATTAAAATTTCACTACGATTACGGTTGGAAACTTATCATTGTTACTCTTCACATGCCATTTCAAATATGTTTAGGAAGATCCATTTCTGTCGTTTTATTTGCACAGAGACACAAAACAATTAAACACATATGGTGTTTATTATGAACTGATTGTAAAATTAAAGTACACACGTCTATAAAACCTTAAATAATATGCACTATCCTCGACAAACCTCAATGCGATTGTTCACACATTTGCCGCCATACTACTGTTTTGTAATCGAGGTGGCTTTGGCTTGCAGATGCTCATACACAAACTAATGCTCGTTTGGTTCGCGTAATATTAATACGCAGAAAAATGTATTTTAAAAATGAAATACTCGAATTTTTGCAATATTGTCATTCATTGCTATTCAATAGCTATGAGAAAAACTGAATTTTATGGTTCTTCGACTAGTGGAAGTACCTTTTTAGACATAGAGAGAGATCAGTGATTCAGTTACACATACAGGCCTAAGGATACATTGTTGTTACGTTATTTTGTGTCTTACGTAAGCGGATGGTGAAACATTTCCTATAACCCCGTGATTGTATCACGATCATATAGTGAGGATATCTAGACATTTTTCGTGGCGCCCAACCATCACGACATATATCTGGGGACAGTACAGGACGGAAAAAAATAAATTTGACAGCTCATCTTAAAGTTTCTAACGGACAGACAGCACCATTAGCTGCCACAGCTTACGCTGCCCTAAAAGAGTTGTCGTCTGAACGAGACCAGTTTTCTATCACTGCGGAAGTAAACACTGTTTTGACTGGGATGAAGGAAGTTTCATCAACAGCTATAGCTTATGAGTTTTCCGCGCAGTAGTTCAGTCCCGCTCTAAAATCTGACATAGCTAAAAGAACCGTACTTTGTCCCTCGCCACCCATCACGTTCGTAGTTGCAGCTAAATAACACTCGGCTGAGCTGCCTTCTATGTATTCGATTCGTTGACTCATGACTGAGGTGGCACAGCCTGCGCAATTGTTTTACGGAGTCAAATCGACCATGGCGCTCGCAACTATGAATAGTTGTTTAATTGAACAAAATGATTCATTACAACCACTAAATGACGCCATCCCGACGTATCGTAACCCGTAACTAGAAGTCTAGACGAATAATATTTACAGTGTTTTTTCCACGTCGAGCAGTCGTTCACTGGTAATATTTTAAATTTCTGAAGGTTAATGTTGGTGAATACCTAATTATTACTTGAAATAATGATATTTTCAAATATATTAATCTAATAAGAATACATTTTAAGTAGATTAAAAATACAGAAACGTTTGGATAGATAAAGATATATTTTTCAAGATTTCAGAGATGAATACTATTTAACGTATTTACTATTCTTGGTACCATTACTATGTGTCAAACTCTTAGGTAGCATAACACGAGATAACAAAACATTATACCGCAGTAGCTCAGTGGTAGCGTTCGGGCCTTCAGAGGGAAATGACTCTGGAACGAATACTGGCGCTGTCGGATACCTGAAGATTGGCGTCGAAAAAAAGTTTGGTGTTCGCCTATAATTACACAAAGTAAGACCACGGAGTTGTAATAAAAATGAATATCGCCAAGAAAGCCGTAAAGAGAAGAAAGCATACAGATGAGTATATGTCGACTCACGTAACATCCTCTACTTCAGGCTTCCTTTTCTTACCTTGTAGATTAGCTACTTAAACTGTGAGAGCTAATGCTGTACGCTGAGGGACAGAAGGACGAAAATTCACGTCATAGCAGATGGATGTTAACTCTGCCGGCTCATGTGTTGTCTGTGCGGCTGGTAGTCAATACTTTAGTTATCCCAGTTCACGTTTTTTTTTCTCGAACGGATCGATATGATTACAGTATATTGTCATGTAATACTCTTAGTTGTTCTGATGTCCTGTTTACATTGTTCACGCCGAGAACGATGTCGCTGTCTGCAACTAGCGGATGGGAGAAAGTAGTGTTTGCCATATTATTCAGGTAAATAAGTGTGTCTTGCTAAATACAATTAAACGTACTTATCATACAGAATGTTAGTGACATTCAATTTTCTCAACGCTGGCCTAGTACTCTGTAAAGGCAATATAACATTATCTGAATGAGGGATGTGAGTTACCACGCTATATTTGTTTAGCTTTTACAAATGTTTATCTCTATTTTCGTTCAAAACCACATTTATTTCAAGACGATTTTATGTGATCGGAAGATGTGTAAACATCAATTTAAATGTTTATGATATTTTTTGTGATATCTCTTTTAAAAAACAATTAACCTTAATTCGTGCAGATTTTATGACTACTTTAATTAAGTTCATTGACCAGCGACCACATTGTTTGAATACTGATATTTTTACTCATTTTATTATTCCTCCGTAATTTTCCCATGTATATTTACGTGCGTTTAGAATTAAGTAATAAAATGATTTCCGAGGCTTCATTTTATGGAAACTAAAATGCGAATGCAATACGACCAAGAGATATCGTAAAAAATTCTCGCCCAAGTGCGTTAATCCACGGTCCATATGTAAATCCATATTTAAAATACGATGAGTCCATAAAAAACCCGAGGGAATGTGGGTGAGCTTTCATTGGCGAATATACGTCGTGATAGTTGTACGTAACCATGGCAGTTCATATTTGGTTGGAACAGTCGTTGCGATGGCAACTTGATGTTTATTGTGTTATGCTAGTGCTCTATAAAATGGGCATGTGCAGACGCCATTTTTCTTCCATAGTGGTGAATTCAGTGTATGGTAAACATTGCGATAAACGTGCTCAATGCAAGTTTAATTTTAAGTAATTTACAAAATAATCATTTGTTAATGCAGAGAGATGAATTTGATTTTCATCATATTGTGAATATTATGTCCCATTGATAGGAAACCAATTCTAACTCTGTAAAAAGTGGAAATTGTTTTTTATGTTCGTTTGACATCGTCAATTTCTATGTGTACTACAGGAAAAAATGCATTTGTGTTCTTCATTCTAATGAAAACAAATTATCAAAGAATTAAAACCAAGTGTTTTATTCAGTCAGCATACATTTCCATTTGTTTAATTGTAGTTAAAGAACATAACCTTCGTGTATTCACCTATGTTTCGAAGTAATTATATCTTTTTATATCACTGCACTATAAATGCCGTTATATTAAAATGACGAATACGTTTTTCATTGAAACACGTAAGATCCTGAAGTTACATGCTAGGAATTTGCAATAATAAACAAATATTACGAAACACGACGCTGACGGTTCTACTTTACTTGTGAATTTTCCCATCAAACAAAAATGGCGTCGGGTGACACAAAAATGGCGTCGGGTGACACAAAAATGGCGTCGGGTGTATACTCCTCTCTATAGAGCCTTAGTTTTGCGTTCGAATGATGGTATTTGGGTGGTAATGGTGAATGTAAAGTTGCCACATGGTGATTACGGTGATGAAGTCTGTGGTGTTGGTGAAGGTACTCGGTGATGGGGATGGATTGACGGTCGAGGAGGGGTTGAGAAGAGTTGGAGTGGAGTCCATTGTGGTCTAGAGGGTGGCCGTGTTGCGTTTAGTAACGATATTTGTGGCGGGGTGAGGCGTGACGCGGCGTGGCGCAATGAGCCAAACACAAAAAGCGCAGCGGACAACCGCTGTTCCTCGCCACGCCTCGCGTCGGATGCATATTCATGGAATGGAGGGAACTAGCCAGCGCTACTGGAGTAGGGGAAGCGACGTTAGCTGCGGAATGGCGGGGGGGGGAGAGTGAAAATGATGCGAAGTAAGAGATAGACGAGGATGGCTTTATCCCTTTCAAGGAGATGGAAAATACGAATGAGTAACTTTAAAACAGCGGAAGTGAAAGATCACGACAGGAAAATAACACAAACTGATCAAAATAACCATCAAAGAGAAAAATATTTAGTAAGAATATTCCAAAAGCAAAAGTAATACATAAAAAATCGTAGAAAAAGAATTGCGACGAAACAATAAACGAACTGAAGATTTAAAAATAAACATGAGGAATTATTGAGAACACATCTCTTGTCTCTGAAGACGAATGTGAAATATGACAGTGAATAAACGAGGGTTCACATAATGAAACAAAACAAGGAGAAATCAAAAATTTAAACTTTTGTAAAATACAAACTTGAAACAGCTATTCCAAACAAAATCCAGAAATACAAAGCAACTAAAATAAGTATTAACTATTCAAACAATAAAATCGTTAGAAAAGGGTGAAAGCAATTCAAAGTGATACAGTCGGAACGGTCGTGGGCACATGCGTAGATGTTTGCTGTGTCAGTCAGATATCGCAACGTCGCTTCTTTCTTTCATGATAAAAGCAACGTCTTTAGGTATGCGAGTGGAAGGAGGAGTGAAACAGCTAGCACTAGAATGTAAACAATAATAGATGTCAGCTCCACCTAAAGAAGAAATAAATTTTCTTTATTTTCTAAAAAAAATGTTTTAGAAATACATTTTGGGAATCATTCAAAACTTTCTATCATTTGAATACGAAACGAACAATCGTTTTAAACAATATTTCAGTTAATAATTATGACGTTCTTCTCAACATTACGAAACAGTCATGTGAATAATGTGTTGCATTTGATAGCTGTATATTGTTAACAGATTTGCATCTCTTTGCAAAGATTTGTTTTCTTAAGAGATTTTTCATAATATTTGTTGTGTATTACGAAATCATTGGACATTCACATGACTCGAAATTAATCAATACTGCGTATAACTATGGATACAAATAAAATAATACTGAATGGAATATTAAAATCTATTGTTGAATAATCTATCCATACATAGATTATTGAACACTGGGAAATTTTAAAATTCCATTCAGTATTATTTTATTTGTATCCATAGTTATACGTAGTATTGATTAATTTCGAGTCATGTGAATGTCCAATGATTNGTTATACGTAGTATTGATTAATTTCGAGTCATGTGAATGTCCAGTGATTTCTTAATACACAACAAATATTATGAAAAATCTCTTAAGGAAACAAATCTTTGCAAAGAGAGTGTGTGTATATATAGTGACTTTACGGATTGTTATTACCAATAACAATAAAAAATTCTAATTGTTATAAACAAAAAAAATTTAAACAAATTTTTAAAATGATAATTACCGTAAATGTATAATTCTAAGGGGAGGGAACCGAGTACTCACTCCTATTGGAGCCACTTACAATAAAAACACTGCACTCTGGTATTCGAGCAACAAACAAAACACTTTATTATTCATACTGATTCTAACTTAATTAATACACAATACACTGGTAAATCGTCACAATACTACACATTACTTCGCCTACTGCGCTCTTGGAACGTCTTATTGAAAGTCTTTTTACATGGTACTCACAAAGATCTTCTTGATTGTGGGATCCTCTGTTCATTACTCTCTCCTCACAATTAAACACTTTAACTCTTGCACTCGGCCTGCAGGCATTTATTTAACAATTTGTGGTTTACAAGGCCCAAAATAACATTAACAAATCCCCTCTACACTATCACACACTACACAAGATGTCTCGTGATGTCGGACTGGATGAAGACATGGCCACTTTCGTGTTCCTGGTTTAGAGTCTGGTTCCTCGTGCCGCACTCATGTTCGTTCTCTCTTTTCTGCATAAGCGATTTTTCCCTTTCCATTCACTTTCTATGTCTGTCACGTTTTAGAGTTTCCCTACTCACTTCGTATTAATTTGTTTTCGTCTTTAGCAACATTTAACATTATTATTAGCTCACTGTATGAATGCGCTTCGCATGTCCTCTGACGGATCACAGTGTAACTTCTTTTTTCTTTATTGTCTAAGCAATGACGATGCCTTCTCGGGCTTACTAATTGGCTGAAGTGATCTTTGACGGCTCATTAACTCCTAAAACGCTATTTGCTTGACCTGTTCAAGTCCCTCACTCGTTTGTTCGACCTTTTTGCACTGCACGAGTCCCATTTGTCCTTTTCAATCACACGTTTTCTTTCGTCTCACTTAACAAAAAGAAACTCTCGCAAATCTTTCACTTGTTGTCTCAACAAATAAACTGTTGCAAATTTTGCACTGTCTGACTCTCACAAATAAACTGTCGGAGATTTTCTCCCCATCTCCTTCACAAATAAACGGTCGCAAACTTTCTCACCATCTCATCTCACAAATAAACAGTCTCAAAATATCTCACCATCTCTGATTGAACAACAACAAACTCTCTCAAATTTTTCTCCCCATCTCCTCATCTCCTCTAAGTGCTTCTGTGTCCTATTTTTTATAGACAATTTCGCGTCACGTGACGTTCCCCCTCTTATCATTCCTT
>NNCF01131569.1:165219-189685 GCA_002313205.1 Laupala kohalensis | reverse complement strand
AGGAATAGATGAGGACGTGCGAGATGAGGAAGCAGTAGGTGAAAGAACGGGGAGAGGAGAAGAAATGGGTGTGGAGATAGGAAGATGAAATTGTGATGAGATAGGAGCAGAGGGAGGTGGAGGAGGAGATGAGGTAGGTGCAGGAGGAGGTGTAGGAGTGGGTAATGCGGCAGGTGGATGATGTGAGGTCAGATGTGAAGTTAGAAGAGAACCGAAGTGCTGTTTCCCAGACGGTCTCAGGTGTAAACCGTGCTGGGTAAAGTCCTTGGCAGTCAGGTGTGGTTGCAAATCAAAAAATGTGATTTTTGTGTCTGTCAGGTGATGTTTTAGGGAGATGTTTGCCAGGTTAATTTCGTGGTTTATTTGTGGAACGTTGAAGCGTGGAGGCAGGCTAGAGAGCACTATGTTCGTGAGCAGGGAGGCCATTTTTAATTTCTGTAGATGTTCAGACGCGTTGAAATGACCACCCAAGTTAATATCGTATATCAGTTGATTCGAAAATTATTGCTTTTGAAATACTTTGAGCAAAAGGACAAATGTTTGCAAAACACTTCACGGATGAAATTGCTATTTCTTGAAAATGATATGACTAGTTATTGGGAAATAATATTTTCTTGATTGTTTAAGTGTACATTGCATAATTTGAAACATATGATAAAAATTAATTATTTGTAAATAATAATAGAATTTATAAATAATTATAGTAAAATAAACTTTGAAAATTCAGTATTACGATTTATAAAATATAATGGGCATTAATCGTGTTTCTGAGAGGTTGATACAACGTAATACCGTTACCTAATTAATTAGCACTATATCTCGTGAAGGGTTGAACATATACAAAAACTGCGCTTGACAAATTTCCTAGATAATTTTTCTAAACGTTTTATAATAGCATGTTTTGATGCACAATTGATAGAAGACGAGTTATACTCAAAACCATAGTTAGGTCACCTTTGACCATTAATAAATCGAATAACATGGCAATAATTTTTGGATTTTGTACGCGTAAACAAAAAATAGATCTTCATTGGAATTTTTTAACAAAATATTACGAATTTGACTGGAATATTTACTAATCAGTTTGCCGAAAGGGTGTAGGTTACCTTGTTAGAAAAGCATTCTACTCGTTTTGTGAAAGTCTCTTACGCAGTACTTGTGCCATATTTCTTCTTACTACATCGCGGTACCGTTGACTCAATGGTAATTGAAACAGTAAACTATTTTTATTGCTATCACTCACTACGTTTTACCCAGAAAACCCAGAAAATCAAATATTTATTTAGACCTATTTACACATGTCCAAGTGTGAAGTGCTTTTGCACCCAAACACATCATCACGCTTAAGAGTTTCATTCAAGTTACTAAAATTCTAAAAGTTCCCAGTCGCTTCCCAACTGCAGTTCCGTCAAAATCTAGTCTGATTCCACTTTATCAGTGTTTGCCAAAAGCTCAGGAAAACCTCACGATCCCGGCGATGCATACATATTTCCACGCGATCGTTTAATATTTTATATTTTTTTAAATATTTTCAAACAATGTTTTCACTACATCAAACCGTAGTTCTTCGACCAGTTTCCACAAGTAATTAAAAGATGATCCAGATTTAATACGTTTTCATCAAAATTGAAAGAATAACCCTTCACTATACTGGATTTAACCGCTATAAATTTTTCCTTCCCTTGACGATTTAGTGTGTGATTTAGAGTAGTACTTGAGTGTGAATAGTGAATTTAATTTATTTATGTTATTTCATATGATTAAAAAAAGAAAATATTTTTTTGGTGTCTGCAAATTGTAGTGTTATATTCAAAAGTTGTATATTGGTGTGCTATTGTTCTTGTCGTTAAATAAATAATTAAATTTGAACCAAACGACACAAAGAGCAATTTAATAGTAATGACCGGACAAGATTACTTTGTTTTTCGTTTTATATTAATATAAATTTCTCACTGACTACCACTACTGGCAATGGTGGTCAGTTATCCCTAAAATAATTATTTATTATTCATTTGGTATTTTGTATTTATATGGATGGAATAAATCATTATTATCAATCTATTGAAGTGATAAATCACGAATTCAGTGTTATTTAATACTTACGATTTACTTTACGATACTTACAATACTTTGCGAATAATCTGTAGATTGATAATAATACGATATTGTGAAATGATTTTTTTTTTTGAGTTTTATTAAATACAAATTTTTTGGTATTCTGTTAATATTATGATACGTACCGAACTATTTTTATTGTGTGCTGAAATGTTAAATCCACCTCAGCCATAAGGCACCTTGATCGAAATTAATGGGATGGACCCTTGCTTGCTTCCGGAGAGTAAATTAGTTTATTGTTCTCCACGTGGTCATGCACAGTTTGTAACAGCTTTTTTAACAATAAAGTTTATTATTTTATTAATCAATCATTTTTATCATATTTAAGTGCACCGCCTTCATGCGTGACTCGGCGTTGCCGAAGTTCTCCTCTCTGGGTACCCTTTACTATTGCGCGGATACCGACTCGTCCGAAATCAAATAAATTCCTCGTCTACTTTTCACCACGCGCTCAAGATCATCAGCTGGGAGAGGTGCGTAACCCGAAAAACTTTGACGTATACACATTCAAATACTCGGCACGGTCCCGATATTTAGACTAACAGGCCGACAGTTTTAAAACTTTTGTATTTCTGATCTACACGGCTGTCTCAATGACGCCACGTACTGAACTTATTTTTTTAAACGAAGAAATGCATTTTGAATGTTAAAAAACAGTGAAGATGAATTGAAATTTAATAGCATGTATGTGATTTATTGCTAGAATTAATAAAAAACAGTAAATTTATTTTTCATCACATAAATAGTTTTCTCTTCGTTTCCATCATGAATATATCGGAAACAAAATTCCTCAAGGAAATAATAACTCAATCAAATTTCTTACTTATAGAGGTGAGTTTAATTTACATTTATGAAAACCGCCTATAATTTTTCTTTTCTTTCAATTGCATAAACCGTACTAGCCCTTTCAATATGCCCCATTCCAAGACCACTTCCCCCTTAAAGTATTCCTTAATTTTCCAACGTTTGCCCATCCAAATTATTTACAATCTTGTTGAAGCATCATCTTAATAAACCTCTGCAGTGTTCCAAAGGAGAAATAACCCTAATTAGAACTCATTAGGAAGCCCCTAAAATCTATCTCAGCCTCTGTGACATGGGCGGAATCAGGACCACGACCACAGCTGCCACCGTTGATTCTGTTCCCGGTAATGGATTACCATGTCTAAGCGTCCTGCGCCGTAAACCGCAGCCATTCATCTATCATCAATCCCCGATCTCCAGCTCTGATTTAGGGTCACATTTACCACGCAGATGGACTTATGGTTGTTCTGCCGTCAGAGAATTTAACATTTTAATAATTAATAATGGAGGAAACCGTAGAAGGTGATATCAATGATAGTTTTTAAAACACACCTGACCAGCCATTTAAGCGATGCACTCCTATACTGTTAAATATTTGTATGACATACACTTCTGTTTGCTACTCTTTTAAATAGATGAAATTGTTTTACCTGAAGTCAAGAACCTATCTTCATTTTTTAAATATTTTTATAGAGATCACCGAACATCCTGAAAAGATATTTGGATTTCTATTCATCGTTTTCGTCCTGTCCACAATTGTCAACTATTTTATAGTCATGCTTGCTGAATGACTGCTTACGAACAGAGTACACCGATTGTAAATTTATTATTTCTTTTTTCATATACAGCATTTTCTTTCCAATGAGATTGTAGTTACTAGTTACTGTTATAAGTCTAAGATAACAAGCATTTGGAGGATGTGCCATTGCATATCCGTCAGACGACGTGGTTCCAGCATGATGGTGCGCCAGCCCACTTTTCACACGACGTCCGACAGCCCCTTCATCAAACATTCGGGGGTCAGGTGGATAGGTCGCGATGGACCTATTNGACGATCTCCTTGCCCGTGTAATGGCTGCTGCGTAGGTCATTCAGGACACTTCAGGACTTTTGGACCGTGTGAATGTGACCATTGTTCGCAGGTACATTTTGTGCAACGAAACTCGTGGTCGCCACTTCGAGCATATCTTGTAGTGCACGCAGGTACGAGTTGGTTGATGCACGTGCAGCGTATCCTTTGACGTTATTCCAAAGTCGTTTATCATCCAAACGGTGCATTTCTGGACATGCGTTTATTACCAAATATGTATTCCTGAGTCACCTCTACAGCACCTATAACTATGTAATAGGAATTCTGAATCATCCTGTATAAATATACATATAAAAACAAAGAGTGTATAATAAACAAAGAAAATAATTAGATTTTGGAATGATTTGATCAATATTAATAAAAAAACTTAATGTGAAATAGACATTCACTTTCAGATTCAAAAATATATTTTCCCTCACAAGTTATCATTATATTTGAGAAATATGTGTATCACAAAACATAGTAGTACAGAATTTGAAAAAGGAGTTTATAAACTTTCAAATTCAGTACAAAGATAAATTTTTTACATGTGACTAATACCTTTAAAATAATACCCCCTTTCAAAAATCTGCCAGTAAAGATGTGAACTAGAATATAATACTGAATGGTAAGAATCTTATATCATAATTAGCACTATTGATATCATGTTATTAAGAAGCTGTTCTTGAAATACGTATTTCTCGTACGAACAAAATCTAGAAAAAATATTTGTATTATAAGGGCGGAGGTTTTCTTTTTTCCCTAGACACACATCCAAGAGTTCTTGCAAAAAGTAAAAGTAAACAACTTTTGTCCAACTTCCTCATGTGATGTGGAGTTTCTGACATATTGCAGTTTTTACAGTTTCGTCCACGTTCTGTAAACACGACAGCGTCCGTTTAGCAAGAAGAGCTACAGTATGCCCAGTGCGCCATCTGGGACGTTTCCCATAGTTAATTAACCCACTTCTTAGTGTTTGTGGGTGTCAATCAATGCTTCAGACTGTCAGTTACGTTTCTTATCATCCCCTTTGAAATTCTTAATATAGGAAGCTCCAATTAGCACAAGCTCTTTGACATCTTACAGTTCTTTATAATTTTCCTTCCTTTTCTACTTTTGAAAGGTTTTGAGTGACTTCTCGTTGGCAAAAGAAATGTTACGGTATAGTGAAAAATTTAAGTATTTTTAGGTTAATAAAATCTAAACCAATAATTTTTTTTCAAAGCTTGAATTATTTATCTAAGGTATGCAACAATGGTTAAAACGTTCAGTAATACGTAGCGTAAAAACAAACTAGCTTTACAGTTTAAAAGCGAATAAGATTAACTAACTTTAAAAGTTTCAAATTGTTATCTCATACAAAAATGATTTATTTAATCAAAATTCTGATTATATAATTAAATTTATTACAAAAGATTACAAAACATATGCAATAGATAAAAATGAGATATTAATATGAGAATAAACTAAATATTGATTGATAGCACATACAGTAAAAAGATATCAATGACCGGGAATGACAACATCGATGCCTGAGACAAGCTGAGCTCGGTGGCCATAGCTCTGTTAGGAGAGCAATGACATGTCGTTAAACCTAAATTAATCCTTTAAAATTTGAAAACTAATTTAAACGTCGTCCAAGATAATTGTCATCTTATTTCACTACTACTGATCGTATCATAAAAAAGATTTTGCTTCGAAGAGCAGTTGGGGTGAATGAAACCAGCAGAGTACAATGGAGCTATAACTTCCTATTTTTATTAGCTGGTCATTGGCATTTCTGGCGACAGGAAATTGCCCATGCGCTATCTCAAGTAATGCAAATAACAAAGTACAATATACCTCAGTTTGCGCGATGAAATATTTGCCAAAAGTTCCAAGTTGTAAACATGCTATTCAGTATATTTTACTTCTAGCTAATCTTTGCTGCAGATACTAACGGATTTGGCGGTTCGCACCGGGAAATACCAGACCATCAGCTGTTGCGAAGAGGACAATGCTTCTCTAGAGATCAATTACACGTTCTTTCAACCAAACATCAAATCCATACTAAATACTAATATATAAATGCGAAATGTAAAAATGGGTTGTCTGTTTCCTACTTGATCATGGTTAAACCACTGGTCAAATCGCGATGAAATTTGGTAAGTAGATAGTATATGTTCATCCTGGGCATCCGAACTAACTTATATTTAAAAAAATACATTTTAAGAAAGATTTTGACAATAAATGTCGATAAAATTTGGAAAAACGTTATAATCGCTTTCGCTGCCAAAACGGTAAGAGATAAGGTACAACTATGAATGGCGATATTGCTTACCACAAAGAGTTCTACAAAAAAAATAAAAAGTCCGCGACGGCATATGTTCATCTACAAAAAAAATGAACTTAAATGATTGGTAAAACGTTGTTAAGAATAGAAGTGTTAAAGTACTTGAATTTAAGCGGATAAGGAATATAACAACCATAATCAAATTTAATGAGTTTTACCAGAATTGTAATGAAATAGTGCAACCGTGTCATGCCTCAGAAGTGATTCGATCGTTGCGGCTGCTGCGAGATGTGTACAGTGACAAGTTTTGTATTTTCTTAATGGGGCTTTAGGGTTCGTCAAGATCATTAGAGCCCTTAGTTTTGTATTAAATTTGTATTATTATGAACTTGTAAAATTTCCGTGTTAAAACAGATGTTTCTAAAACCCGGTAAGTAAAAGGATTTTGATCTTACTCTAGATAGGTTTTATTTTCCTGAGTAAATGTAGATTAGTGTAAGAAACGTCCGGAACAACGTCGGGTAACCAGCCAGTGACAGAATAAATGTGACGATGTTAGTAATCTAAAAAGTGATGTTATATTGGTTTAGGATCGAGTACCACGACTAACGTATTTCATTGTCGGTATTGCCATATTGTCTGTTTACGATCTGAAGACGACAACCACAATCCGAGACCCTCTGTTTGCCATAAGGCGCAGCCAGCTCTCTCTAATTGCCATTTCCCATTCTCCCTTCTCCACAGTAACCCATCTTGCGCAGCAGAGATCGCCAATAATGTCAATGTTTGCCAACACACTCTCGGTCTGAGAGCCACTTGTCATTGCAAAGGTCGGGTAGTAGGAAATGGATTGACCGTAGCACGTGGACATGCTTCCTTGGAATCTCGTTCTTCTCTTGGGTTAAATGCACTTTCGCGATGGAGGGAGACGGCTATGAGTGTTTTGCGAGTACGAGGTTCTGAATACGATAAAATCAGTTATGTCCATGAAGCATAAAACTTTTTATATGTCTAAAATTTTGTAAAGGGATGCAATAGTAAATGCTAATATAGATTCTAGCATTCACAACACACGTTACTGGTCACTAAGGCGAAATAATTACTATTTAATGTTTGGATGAAATACATTGTCTCTTATGAGAAAAGAAAAATTTCGAAAATATTTTTACCACAAATATTTTAAAAAGATAATAAAAAAACTGTAGTCAAGGGTTCATTTCTATTTTTTAGAGAGTTTTTGACATAGGTCACTGAGTATACTCAAGAGACATTTTACTTTTTTGGCAGGGATTTTTCATGGTTTTAGCCATTGCCATCGAAGTCATGAAAAAGCATCGTAAACACTTGCTACCAACGGCACTCGACTTTTTGTAGCGAATAATACTATGAACTGTGTACCTATGAAAAAATCTACCATCGACATTCAACTTGCGAGACCCACAGCACTCTTGAGGTGATCTCATAGAGGTTATTATATTCATATGCTAAATGCGCTAAGATGAAGGTCCCGAGGTACGAATTTCGGTCCTGTCTCCCAGTTTCATTCGATACAACATAGTTAATCTGTTACCTGGTGGTGTGACTTACCTCAGTTTAAGAGGTACCTGTATGATTGAAACGTTTCTTATGTTATTGTTAGGTAAGGTACATTTTTTCATGTTCAAGCTGCGATTTCAAATCATCCATCTTAAGTACTCTTGCGGCTGCTGACCTTGTGATGTGTTTATAAATATTCCGACTCTAGAACGTTGAAAAACGAAATGAACACGATAAATTTTCCCTCTGAGGAGAGCACGTATAGTTGCTTACACTGCCTAAGTTGCTAGAGGTAGGTGACAACTATGAAGGGTAATATTGCTCGCCTCAAACATTTCTACAAAAAGGTTCGCAACATCCCATGTCTATCTACATAGGTTTACCTAAAGTCTCGATAAAGAGACGTATGAAAACACTTCAACTTAAGGGAGTAATTTATAAAGGAAAAAAGTATCCTAATCCAATTAAATGTATCGTATGTTTGGTGCATTTAAGAAGGATAAATAGCTTTTCAATCGTAGAATTGGGACGNGAAGGATAAATAGCTTTTCAATCGTAGAATTGGGACGAATAATTTAGATTTTAAAAGTCTTTTAGCTTTACTAGCAGCCGACGTTCCCTTTGCCACCCTCACAATATGGTTCAGAAATGTCAATGAGCCGTCAAAAATGGTTAAAAAGGTTGAAATTTCTTAATATTTGGTATACAGGGTGTTTTGTAGATCTAAGATTACGAATATGAAGTCCATTAACAAAACAACAACAAAAATCAAGATGGCGGATGTAACATGGCGGTTTAAAATTTCATATCTTTTTCAATTACGTAGAAATTAATGTTAATATCATTTTCTTTTAATAAATATTTATATATTTGATAGTGTTAGCCATTAAAATCATTCCAATCAATTTAAATTATTAAGAGAATCCATTGTTGTAACAAAATGTAAAATTTAAAAACGAATAAAAAGTTACAATTATCACAAAAAATTCATATAATGTGTTTCAATAAAATTAACTAAATGAACTCAAGCGGAACCCACATTCACGTGACATTCAGTTACATAAATGTAGGTGTAGTATAGAAAGAATTGGATGCATAACATGCAGCGTTGTAAAGAGGAGAGAAAAAAAGTTGAATCCCCATTTAACCCTCAAAACTTAATACTGCGCTTATTCGACTAAAAAAACACCTGAGCGAAGTCGGGAAGGGTTGCTATTAATGTATAAAGAGTATAATAGTGGTCACGAACTTCAGGTTCAGAACACACAGAGTGAACGCGATAGGAAACGCTCGTTTTACCAATCTAAGCAAACCCAACTTTACCCATTTAAACTCGGAAGCCGTGACCCCACCTATGTCTGTGGCAGTGTAATTTGAACCGTGTCGAACGAACACAACATTCAGTGTGAACCGCACAGCGAGTATGGACGCGTCCACTACTTCACCACCAGAATGCGCTTCAAGAGATCTCGCTACACATTGGTCTAGCCGTCAGCGAAGTGAGCTTTCCACCCGAAAAAGCATCATAGCGTATACCCTCATCAACAAAACGTACAAGGCTTTCCGTAAAGCGAATCTAGCCTTCTCTTGTCGCACAGTTGAGTGCACGGAGATTACAATTTCACTGGTATATGACGCACAAGAAATTCACACCCTCTGGTGGCTCAGTTCGAGTTCTTCGGTCGCAAAATTTTCACTTTAATGTTCCAGTTAATATAGCTGAGACTACTATAAAACGACCCTATCCCTTGTATTTACGTCACACTACTCCTAGTATCACTAATTCTTACAATTACTAACTACTCCTACTAACCCCTCCACGTGGACCAAGTTGTTGAAAAACTTATCTAACCGAACCACCTTCTAACAATACCAGCAACATTTTGAAAAGCCATACCTTTTTATGGAAACAAAATGAATTGTCTATCAAGTTGTCGAATAACGGAGCTTTTGGGGCAAATATTTCGGGGATATATTTTAATACATTTTATTGTAATTGTCATTGATATTAGCATAAAAAACTATCGCCCGTGTCAAAAATTTAGCACCGGAAAAATCAGAACGAAATTTGCTCTGCCTTTCCGAACAATTAATAAAGTTTCAACAAAACCGCCGCAAAACTAGAGAACTCCAGTCATAAGTAGAGATCGTTATTCAAATCCAGTGTGTCAATTTATAAGGGTATAATTAAGAATTTGCAGTTTTATAATACGCTACAATTCATTAACAATAATTAGTACATAATTTGTTGTGGTCTTCATATAAAAAACTCCTATTTATAACATGCCAACGTTTCGGTCCTCTTTATTTTGGACTTCATCAGGTTTACAACATGTCAAACTTCCTCGTTAGTCACACACTTCCTTGGCGCATGCCATCATGTTTATATGAAGTGTGCGACTTATGAGGAAGACAGCAGATTCAACTAGGTAAGTTTTTGACACACGGTCTTAATTGTAAAATAAGAGTTTTATATCGTAAATATCTGTAAGTTGAAAAACCACAATTTTGTTAAAAACCTGATGAAGGCCAAAATAAAGAGGGCCGAAACGTTGGCAGGTCATGAATAGGAGTTTTTTTAAAATTCAAGACTACAACTGATGATGTAGTAATTATTGTTACTGAAAATGATCGCAAAACAGATTAATAGAATGTTATAATTCATTAATTTCTGTTATATTGATTATTTTGGTATAGACAACGTTCTTGGATGAATGGTTATGTACGTTTGACTAACACCTTGCACGTTCACACAACCTTAATTAGTTTACCCACTTGCAGCAATTCTACGGAAGTTGTCCGCTAGTGATTCTATGAAATTGAGTGGTTTTTCACTTGAGTTGCGGATAGTCTTCGCTAAGCACAGAACAAGCTGTCTATCGTAATAAGCTGCTACACAATATATCTTCTTTGAAATGCTATCTATAGTATCAAACATGCGATGCTTTAGATATTTTATTCATAAAGTAACATAAGTATATTCTGAATATAAATAATGTTTTGGCTATAGCTTATTTAGTGTAAAGTGTTATTCGCGATAGAAAATTACAAGACATGTATTATTTCTTAACCCTGTAGCTGTCGCGCCTACGAATCCATTGTGAGAGGTCGCGCGGAAGACACTAATTCAGACGAAAGTTAAGTGAAAAAGAAATCTTTTATCAACATTATTTAATTTATAAATGTCATCAATTAAATTCTTTTATACATTAATTGATTATTTAATAATTTACAAATATTTAAAGTACTTATGGAGAATTCATTATTTTTGTCACATTCTCTTAATCTAAAATCATCCCCTAAAATGTTATTCAATTTTCATACAGATACTTTTAATATTTTAGAAGTTTCAATTGTTATATAACACACCTTACTGTGTTTTATTTTATCACCAGTCATATGTCGCAATATGTCAATTAACAAACTTAATATAGCGTAGTGACGAATGTTTTTTATCTCGAGATCAAAGGTCTGAAAACACGGACATGTAAACCTTTGCGTGCTGTGCAGAGCAAGCATGAGTGAACACTGAACGCGTCAATGATATTTGAGCATAAATCTCATAATTAACTGCTACGCTTCAGTCAACAAAGTGGACGGCGTATAATACGTGATAATGTATTAACTGATGGTCACATCAACGTCAAGTATTACCACAGTCATCGGAGTATTCCCCAATTACACCTTCTGTTTGTGTATAGGAGTTGAAAATTTCTAAAGTAGGAGGTGGTCACACTAATGCATTTGAATACGTCAAGAAAAACGTAAGTAATCTAGGGTTATTTTAATTTTTCTTAATGACTTTCTGTTTAATAGTCACTCATCATTAAAAAGTAAAACAATCCATGTAGTATATTAATAATCAATAAAAATTGAAGTTTTATTTTTCAATTTATAAAAATCGTAATGCATTACAAGGAAAAGACAATTAAAAATCAATAATAATAATAATAATAGTAACAGTGGAATAGTGATATGCTATGTTTTGTCATTTACTACAACCTAATCATCATTAAGTTTCCATTGAAAGTCATTTTAAGTAAACAGCTATTTTAAGTTTTTGAGAGTGTTTTTTACACAAAAAATGTCTTGAGACTTTTGAGTCGCAATAACATTCTATCGCCTGGTTCGTTGTTTACTTGAACAGAGTTATTCCTTAAAGTTCTACTCCCTCCACTACCAACCACCCCTATCCGCGTGTCCAGAGCGCAAAGCGGGTCTCTGCTGGTGACAGTGAGGTTGCCACCCCCGTAGAGGCTCAAAGGTGGGTGAAGTGCACTTCCGTTAGTGCTCACCCTTATGCACACGTCGTGTGTATGAGTGTCCCTTGAGGGCCACCGCTTTATAATCAATGGAATCCTTTGGGTATCACTGGACACTTCGGTTGAGTTGCTCTTATTGCTGCAATGCGAGCCAAAGAGTGACTTGAGGAGATATCATTCATTGAGAAGAATTGGTTAAACAGTTCCGTGGAAATACAATACTTCTCTTACGTCTATTCTCGTCCTTAAGCTGTTGTAATTAAATTTCACAGACATCTTTTTTAATAATCGAATTAAATATTTTTGTTACTCCGGAAATTGAGAGAGAAACAGAGATTTTCTTGTGTTTTTGGGATACTCGAATAGACGAGATTTGACAGATATGAGGAGGAAAATTTGTGGATAAATTAGGTAAAAACTAAAGGTCTTATTTTTCAATTAGGTTTAACATAAATTTATGAGTTTTCAAGTAATACAATATTATAATCTATATACTACTCGTTTAAGATCCAATAAAAATTAATGGACGAAAATAAAATTATCAGAACATTTCAGATCATTTTAAAATACATATTATTATTTTTTTGGTTCTCGGAAGATGTGGGGACGTTTTCCCAAATTCAAAGTTTCCGAAAATCGATTAATATCGATTATGGTGGTCCTCATAATGATTATTAATTGGATTAAAGAAACATGGTGACCTACATTCCAGATTTTGAGTACAAACAATCCAGATATACTCAAGTGCACATTCAACTGTATATGGTACATGTTATTTTCTGTGAAAATCAAACTCACTTTCTCTTAAGCGAGACACAGAAGAATATAGATTTTATTCTTCGTAATAGGAAATAAATATTAATGATATGTTCATCAAAGAATTTTCACATTAATTGATGCTTGATTAATAGTATTGCCGTGGAAATAGGCAATAATGTTCCATTCCTCCTTAAAATTTGCTTGCGCGTTCTTGGGTTAATGAAAAGCGAGCAAGTAATGCAGAATACATCGAAACCCTGCTGAGAGAAGGATGAATACAAGTTCCCCGGGGATGTGTCACTTATGGGAAAACTAGCAAAAACGAAAATTGAATGTAGCTAACATTCTGTATGATCATAAGAGTGTTTATATTATTAGCAATTTTCTTGACTCAAATAATATAGCATATACTAATTTCCCCCACCTGCTAGTTGTTGGTAAGATTCACTCCGTTTCATATTTAGAGTTAACTAGTCGAGTTACAAACTTTTCAAATAAATGGGTCACGTAGCTTCTTTTCTTGATGTAATTTTTAAATGCCGTTATATTGGAAAGAAAAAGGTGAAAGATGAAACAATAGGAAATCGCTGAAACTCTAAATACTTAATGCTCTAGAGCACGATATTTCATTTCTGTGACATTTGCTCCCTTAACACAGAAATTTCCTGGAACATTTACGTATTAATGGAAAAACTTTCTCAGGGTGGAATATTTTGAAATATCACAACAACACAATGAAGGTGCTGATGCACTGATACGGATAATATCAATAACATTTTTATTCAACTGTCACAAATTAAATAAACAATCGACTGATGCATAAAATTACGAATTTTGCCGAGAGTAAAGGAGATAATAAAACGAAAATACGAAGTAAGAGGAAGCGGTAGCCACTTGTTACATCAAAAATTTCAACTAAGATTGATAAACTAATATTTATATACAAACTTCTACTAAACTTTCAAGTACTGCTGCTGACAGATTGTTGATCATTTTATATGTCTAAGATCTGTTTAATGGATGCAATATTGATTATCTCGTTTAAACTCACTTTGCCTGGTGATTTAAGAAAAATATAGTCTATTAAACAAGTTATGGACTATTTTGGATGATATATTTTGTCTCATGTAAAAATAATTTACTTTTAAATATAAATTACTTTCCAAATCTTTTAAATTGTAGTATATTTTAAAAATTGTAGACAAAAATCAACTTATATAATATTTCTTACCATTTTCATCGTACATTCTGATCATATTTAAATTTTTGATGATGAATTTTGTCATTTTCACTATTAACACATACGTCTTGTGTATAGAGGCTAAAGACGGACCATACTGCATATGACCGAGGTCAATTATTCTTCATAAATACCTTTTTTGTGCAAATTCACTGACACCGTCGCATCAGGCTTAACGTGACAAATTAATCCAGGATCACGTATAATAGTAAACAGATAATACGAGATGGAAAAGTGACATCGATTTTTCCATCATCATTCATGTAAACATATTTCAGGATTTCATTTGCATAACCCTGACATCAGTATGTAGTTAAGTAAAGGAAGTCTTAAAAAAAGATTTTCTATATACATAATATAGAAATTATATGAGAGTGACCGGAATCCGTTCGCATATTTTGATATGCCTTTTTTATTACAGGGAAAAATCAGCAAATCGATAATTACGAAATATTTTAGATTTTGCAAATTAAAATTCAGACTTCTATGAGGGAAGTACAAATACTTCTTTTGCTGAATTTACTGTTGAAAATATTTTGTGATAAATTTATTGTGATAAAATGCGACGAACCCTGGAATCAAACCCGGGAATCCTGCATTGATTCCAGGGGTGTCAAACACCACAACACCCATCCGCTTTCCACAACTATACACCACTTTCATCCAGCCCTAAACTCCGAAAAACTTGAGACACATCTTCACTATTCCATGTGGCGTACAGTTGTGAAAGGCGAACGTGTGGTGTAGTGAATAACACCCCTGCGATCAAAGTAGGGTTCCCGGGTTCGATTCTTGACCCGTGACCATTTTCACCTGACCGAAACTTATCACACATCATCTCCACGTGTAGGGAACACGGAAGAAAAGATTCTGTCGTCCTATTATTGTGATTATTTAAGTCTAATGTTATGTAAATAATTCAATAATTTTTGTTGCGTTGTCCTGCACACACATATTATATTGTTTTTGTTCGTCCGCATGACAATTCTCTCGTTGAGGCTGTGTCATTGTCCTTTTGTTACGTCGCTCTCGCACGGCTGGTTCGCGTTTCACGCCCAAATGCCGCTGGTGACTCAATTCTTCCCTTCAAAAACAGAAGCGCGTGCGTTGGACAGAACACGGAGTCGACAGAATGGAGGGAAAGAAGGGAACAACAAAGGATTATTTAATATTAGCAAGATGGAGATTTCATCACAGCTGATTAAGTGGCTGTTCAGAATTTTTCAAGTGGAACTTTTTTTACGACGCGCGCCCAGCGATGCGTACTCTTAAGCGGAGAGGTCCATGACCGGACATTACGAAATTTTTGAGCGATGACGCAACAAATTAATTATAATTAATTAAATGTAAAGAAATCTATAATATGAAGCGTTTACAGTGGTGTAAATTATTTCCTTATTTTTACTCTCCATACGAAGACATATAATGCGTACTACAACAAATGAATTACGTGACATTATATATATATATATAGACGATTTGACGTGCACTACGTGTTGTCTGTAAAGTGTTTCTATTTTCATCCCTGTGTTCGTAGTTTCATCCCCTGATCCACACATACACGTCTTGCCTGTCGTGTCTAAGAGCTTAAGCACGGAGAGGCTGAACGGTGTACACATTAGGGGCGGAGGGAGAGGTCGCGTTCGAAGCTGATTAACGACACTTTTGTTCGCCAATAGTGTAGCGACTGACGCTCTCACACTTCTCGGTCACTCCAAGATGAATTGCGTTGACTCCTGTACGGAAAATGCAATAGCCTCATATATACTCACTCTTATTCGATTACCTCGGTCATGCGGTCACTAGTGGCCTTATGTAATAGATCTTAACAAGTCACCCCTAGAATACTCTCCCCACACCTCATATTGACTTTTCTATGATTCAGATCGACTGATTTACTTTTAGGCAGTATAATAATCGAACCCTTCATAATGTAGTGTTAAAGGCTTCTGTATATGGATTGATTTTCATGATTTGTGTGACTAAGACTTAAAAGTTTCTTCAAGAACTTGTCAACTAACTTCACGTTTCAAGGCATTTTAAAATTTTAGTTTGTAATTTGTATTGAGTGTAACGCATTATTGTTTAAATTAATATTATATACATGAGTTATGTTTTTGTCAAATAATAACATAAGTAAATTCAGTAAGTGTTAAAACCAGCTTCATGAACTAGATTTGTAGCAAAAACCGGTATATTAAAAATAAAACACTTATTTTTGGATTAAATACAAACCTTGTTATTCTTACATTGCTTGTGTGTATATGTCTAATAATTCTCTGAAACATAGTTTATTTTGTTAACTTTGACAATTTTCTTCTACATTGTAAAATAAAACAGCTGTTTGTATTCCTTGAAAAATTAGAAATGTGTGATGTAGCAGGATCTGATACCAAATGACACAAATAATTCAATTAGATTATAAAAAATGAATAGTTTTGATAAAAATATTTTTTTCTGTCCGAAGTTACGATGGTTTAATCTAAAATAAGAGTGTATTGCAGATTCATGATAATGTGGAAAATGATTGAATATTGAGTCGTATATTGTCAAAACTCTTGTCGACGCATGATAGAGTTTCCACGAGGGAAATGGAATATTGTTAACATCGAATCACAACTAATTTTAGGGCTTGCAACCAATATCCACTGCAATAAGCATTTATTAGATTCCATCCCAATGAAACCAGAATTAATTGGAAATTATTTCAACTTTCCAATACAATTCACTCGAGATTCAATGAAACATAATGCACATTTTGTATTGTGATGTGACCCCGCTTGATTCGAGGCTCTCTATTCAATATATCTCTATTCATATGTTAATTTTAACTTACGAAAATATTATTTGTATTCAATTTTTTGGAATACATTACTTCACTTCAGAATTTAAATTATCGGGAAGAGTCATTTTAAATATTATAAAAAATTCGTAAAATAATTTTAAAAGGTTCTCTTTACTGGAAGACTAGAATAAAATGTTTAAAGAACTAAAAAAGACGCGCCCAATTATTTCGCTTATAAACTAATAATAATAAGTTTTATAAATGAATTAGTTTACAGACTTCGCACAGTAGTTATGTCCGTGCAAACGAAATTAACACGTTTTCATACCAAAAGAGTTATGATATCGTAACCAGTTCGTAAGACACGGCAAAAATTAAAGAACAGAAAACAGTTCACTCGAAATCACACTATTAAATTCAGAATTTTGAAATATCCTTTTTAGTCAGTCTCTACATATTGTGAACATATCAAGTTCCCGTCACAAATGATTTTTCTTTGCGTGGGTCAATATATCAGTGAGTAAGTTAAAGAAACGGTCAATTAGTCCGTCGGTGAGTCAAGTCAACGTCGCCGTTTGTGTACAGAATCCCACGTACAAATTTGGAAGTGATTATATACCACAGTAATGGGAACAATAATTTATTTAGAAACAAATGTCCGTAAATGTCTCCCGAAGGAGATATAAGGAGACGAAGACAGTATGAACACAAGACAAAATACAGCGATGCAGGCCTCGCACCTACATCGTATGAATTGTCAAGTATATTCTACCTGGTGTCTCGGGAAGTCATGGGAGTGAGGCCTACGTATTTGGCACGGTTGTGTACATTATCTCTGTAACCCCATCCGGTTTTCCACTGGGAAGTGGCAGATTTTCCTTGGACGGGAATGTCATTAATACTTTTGTTTTATTAATTTCGAATTCTTACTACACTAATATCTACAATTTATTCTGAATAATAAATGTGGGTATTTATTAAATATTAAATCCGCCACTGCCCACGGGCCCTTGATTGGAATTGGTGGGATGGTCCCTTACTTGTTTCCGGAAAGTAACTTAGTTTGTTGCCGTCACGTGGTCATACGCAGTTTGGAACTGCTTTTTTGACAATGAACTTTATTTATTTATTTATACCTGGTAATCGGCCAAAATTTGAACATTTGTGGTAATTTGTCGTTTAACTTTAAACACCTATACCCCTTCCTCAATTTCCCTATTAAATCGTTTTAAACACCTTTGTGTCTTGCATTCTTTCTCTTGGAGTAATTCTATCTCCTTCAAAAGACATTCACGGACATGTCTACCTTGATCATTTTTCATTCCTTTTAATGTCATCTCTCATCCCTCCATTTTTCTACATGGATTTCTGGGACGCTTGTATAGATATAAGTGACCTCAGTTGCATTACAATTAGCAACTTTATTAAGTACTTTCAATTATTTAATTCCTGACTTTCATGATTGGTAAAAAACTTACCATATCCCCTTCCGTCAAATATAGGAATATTTGCATGAAAATATGATTATATATGAGATCCTACCAAACCTACCAGATTTTGTCCAAAGAAAAAGATGTTGGATGACTCAATGAGCGAAAATTTAAAAAGAGTGGATAAAGGATAGTAATAATTTTGGAGTAGACAAATGAAAAGAGTGAGAACACTTAGATACATAGAATGTCCTGAACGAAATTATGGATCTGAACATGTATATTTTTGATCCTTCCATAATTTAAAAAGTTCGTGCAATTGTTAGATTCTGCACAAGATTGAGTAGAGATAAAGACTGATTTTGAAATCACGAATGATCCAGGTAATTAAGTTTGTATCCTTTTTAGAAATTATTCGTAGTATTTTACAAGACTTTTATCTACATGTCATCTTGTACAAAAAAATTAACTTTTTTTCTTCCAAAGCATCACAAAATTTTAATCATTTGGATGACGAAAGGATCTGCCACCTTACTTTTGTATACTATTCTTCGACGCTGTTCAGCTTATCTTTGCTCGCGGGCCGTTTTCACTCCCACTTTCCACCGTTCGGGTGGGCACGGGATGGGCTTTGCAAAATATTACCCGAAGAAAAACATAATAGGCCATATTTCCACATTTTTCACGTGATATTTTGATTCTAATCAACTAATTTATATTATCTTTAGCTCGAAAATAGTTAATAGTAAATTAGTGAAAAGTATTTTTAATAATGGGTATTTTGAGAAACTGTTTTCATATTTGTTTGATATATGACGAGAAGTTCTTCAATTTTCTCGCACTCGCAAACACTAATTCTGGCAGCACATATTTGTGACACATAGTTCTTGAAATTTTTGTAATGTAAAATGTACCATAACTCGCGGACCGTAAATAAAGTACCGTGTCGCATACGCTCCGCGGGTCTCTAGTTGGACAGCGCTGTTGTAGTGTATATCAAACGAGCAGCTTGCTACAGTTCATATTGTACTTTTAACCAACAAATTTTGAACCAAGTTTCTTCTTATTTGCAATTCATAATTGTGTTTAAAAAAATGGAATAAAAATAATGAAAACAATTATACTTGTCAGTTACGTGGATCGCAATCGTAAAAAAAACAAAAAACAAAACTCGGTTATTCCTTCGATTTCGTAATCTCAACCTCTTTTACAACTTGTGCACTTCGCGTATCTCCTGAGTCTAAGTCACACGCTAGCAGATGCGAAACTTTTTTCTTCTCTTCTTCTTCTTCTTCNCCTCTTCTTCCTCTTCTTCCTCTTCTTCCTCTTCTTCCTCTTCTTCCTCTTCTTCCTCTTCTTCCTCTTCTTCCTCTTCTTCCTCTTCTTCCTCTTCTTCCTCTTCTTCCTCTTCTTCCTCTTCTTCCTCTTCTTCTTCTTCTTCTTCTTCCGCGCACCAAGGAAATTCGAATCTTTCCAATTTGCCCGTGAGATGCAGAAGCGTGCCTTCGTTACGACAGCTGCCACCTTCCACGCTATTCGACCCTCGCCCCTCCCACAATCCCTTGCGGCTGTGAAGGTGACAGTCTGCGTGAAGAACTGAGATCCAAGGGAAATATTGGCGGTCGCTTGTGGGATCGCGTTACGCAAGACAGACTTCGCTGACGTGGTTTTGCCTCGAGGAGGAGGAAGTGGGAGGAATTGCTTTCGCGATTGAGGTGGGGGGGTGGCGTCAACATTCGGAGGGTGACAGAGACACGTGAAGGTTTAGGACGAAGCTGAGGAAGTTGAGTACCGGTCCTCTGCTAATAGCTGTTGCAAGGAAATATTAAGTCCCAGTTTCACTTAACACAGAATAATCACAATTTTCTTAAACGTGATTAGGTTAATTTAATCACGATTACGTTGTATGCGTTTCACCATGCAAAACTAATCGTCGATTATGCATTCGATATTTCTAAGGAAGTCTCAAGGTGAATGTACGTTTACACTTGTATAAATGTATGAGTGACTTATACGAGATATCGTAACTTTTCGAAGGTTTGCGATTTGTATGAGCCCAGACACCTCTACATCATACATGTACACGGCAGCGTTTACATTTCGCGATTTGTATAAGAGACTTCTTGGTGTATCGAGAGGGAAGAACGCAAAATGATACACTACTCTTGTAAAGAAATAAACTAATTTAAACTTAACCATACAGAATCTCTTAAATAGCGGTGAACCAGGTAACACATTTATTAACATTTTCATTCAACGTAACATAATTAATCTGTTACCTGGCGGTGAGGTTCACCTCAATTTAAGAGATTTCTGTATGTTTGTGAATTCCGCAATTGGACAATACCGACCCACAACCAAGTACATCCTAAGGGAGTCGCCTCATGCGAGGATTCTAACCTCTGTGAGACCACCTCTGTGGGTCTCGCAAGTTGAATGTAAATGGTAGACTGTGCAGAGAGGAGAAAAGGCATGACCACTTTAAGCTCAAGGTCCCGAGTTAGAATCCTGTCCCATTCCCATTCAAAATAACATAATTAAACTTCACTACTTCATATCATGTGTACTCCTCAACATACGACAACAATGCAAACAACTCAGCTAGAATGTAAACAAACATGGGTTATTCGCATACGCGTTCGCGAATTGTAGGAGCGATTTGTGTGAGGACTATTCGCGTGACATGTCAAAGAGTATCTATATGGCATTAGCTCATACGAATTGACGTGTTTCTCATACAAGTGTAAACGTACCATTCGTAGAAGTTTTGCAATGCATTGTCGGTATCGTGAAGACAAATGGCGGGTGAAAAATGCATCTTGTTACTCACCAGAGGCAGTAGTGGGCCTCACTCGTGCCTCTAAACATAACCTATAAATCGAGCCACAAAATGGATGCCATATTTCCTGCAATATTGAAGAAAACGAAAGGACCGCAAGCGTTTTAGCATAAATCACAATATTCTCGTAAATTGTGATTAAAGTAGTTGATGGAATGCCCAGTCCGATAATCATGATACACTGGATAGTAAATCTCGTTTAAGACATTAAACAAACTTTGTGAAATAGGAATCCGTTTATTCATAGCCAATGTGCTTAGTTCGACAGACGGATTTTCAACAAACAACTTTTTCGCTGTCAGGAACCTCGAGAACGGAAATGACTATCAAAGTCTCATAGTGAAAACTTTTCACGACTACATTACTACTACAATCAGATCTCGCTTAACTCTTTGTAGAATACAGAGGACTCAATAATAAGTGCCAGGATCCTTGATATAGGCAGTAGGAATAAATAATTTAATCTACTATACAGTTACTGATGATTAATGAGCTAAATATTTTTGGTTTTGTGTAATATTACAAGAAGGCAATGCGGATAATTAATCAAACACCCTTTAGAAATCACAACTAAATCAATATTATAAAATGTGAACTCCGAAATGTTACACGTTGTTGTAGAAAAACTAAATGCATGAATTACCTTACGGCAGTGGTCTTTTTGCATTAGTCTTTTGACGGTCGAATGACGTGTACTGTAAACTTTTTCAGTCATTTATAATTTATGACGGATATGTACTTACAACAGAGGGGTCAAATCATGAAATACGAACAAGAAAATAAAACAAAGTTGATTAAAAATTATATTCTTGAGACAATATAGAACACGTATAGAATCATGTGAAATATGTAGACGTATAATTTGTCACATTTTAGCTTCTGGGATAAATATATAAATTCTAACAATTAAAATAACTGTTCTTTATCTACCTTTAGTTGCAGTGGATGAGACGAAATTATGGTTCTCGAACTCTTGACAAGAAGAAATCTTTTTTCTGATTTAAGCTGTTACTTCTGAGATGATATTTGGCCACGTCCTTGTTCTTTGTCCGCTTAACCTATTATTTTGAATGTTCTTTGAATTTCTCAATATAAGTGCATACTCTATTACCTTGTCTGAGAGAATATAAGAAAAAGAATTCGGAAGAATTACTTTTTGTTTCATAAAAACTACTTCGACTCTCCTTGTTTCGTCATTGTTCATTGTATTCACTCACGATGTCAATGTCCTCTATCCAGATCGAATAGAGCGGTGAGGTGAAAAATCTCGCCGAGTGTGTCGATCATGTTTTACGCGGCAGTTTAACCTCAAAAAACTGATTTCAAGATAATTAAATCTCAAGTTTCAAGTTTTTTGAAATTGTACATTGTGTTTACATTGTTTTGGTTATTTTTTACAGGGCATAAACTAGGATTTTAAAATAGTTCACTTTATTTCCCAACATAGTACGTTTTCAATACCGATCTTTTAGTCATGTGACCTTGGTTTAGTTATGCATAACACTGCCCTTCCGGAAAGCAACACGAGAAGATCTCCATATTCCGAAAACCAGGAATTCCCATTACTGCAACGTGTGAACCGCATACAGACATAGTGACGCTTCACATTTCCATACCCACGAACTGTAGTCAGCTTCCTCGTCGATCGATAGGCAAAGCTCGTTGAGAAGGGTCACTTGCACGTAAGGGTAGCCTTTACGTTATAGAGGAGAAGACAAGAAGTCTTTAAAGGAAGTTACATGTACGTAACTCGAAACAACATTTAGCGTTACCTTTTAGAAACACATTAGTTGACCAGGTTTTGTGTCAAATGTTATAAAAATATATACATATTATATTAAATCGATAAGTATATCCATGTATTACTGGTTAAGTAAAACCATGTTTGGTGATTGGTTAAGTATAACGGATGAAAGTTTACAAGACACTGCAAAGCATACGTTAATAACGTTATTGAATATAGATTTATTTCACACCGTATATAAAACTCCGATGGAAGCCAATATAATTATCAAGTAAATATTTACACTCTCATGAAAACAAAAAAATTTCTATCGATGGCTGTATTGTTTAAACAGTATAAATAAATTAATGAGATTGCTAAGTAATTTCAATTAGGTTGTACAAAAAATACGGAAAATAACAATAAACAAACAAATAAACACATTAAAATATTAATTAATCATTAACAAAAAATTAGCAAAATATCAACAAATAAGTTACAAATATGAATAATAAGCAAATAAACAACTGGTCTCATCATCGTTAAAATAATTTATAATTATAAAGAAAATCAATTTATAAATATGACAGGAAACCTAATCTGACAAACGATGAAGATGTTCTAGCGTAGACGACCAAAGTAAAGGCGTTCTGTTACAATCGTTTTTTGCAACTAGACGACAATTCCTGAGGCTCAATGGTTTTCTTCAAGTGAAATTGGCACTCGAAAACAGATATTTCAAAACGAGAAGTCAATACCAAGGGAACGTAACAAGACCAAAACTTAACAAATCTTGGTTGAAAAGATCATTCTCACTTAACGGTTCAAAATTATTTAATTTATAACGAGATAGTTTTCTGCACAACCATTTTGTCCGTTCTTTAAGAGATATTAAAAATTGGTTGCTTAGAAAATAATCAGAAGATGATCTATGAGAATAATAGTGTAGTTACAGACATGTGTATGTATTTATATATTTCATTTGTAGTGTTCGTTAATACTTTGGACTTCCATAATTTCCATTTGTCAGATACTTATTCGTAGATTATCAAATGTATGAGAGTATTGTTATAACATTTAGTAAATGATTTTATGTTAGAATATGTTTCTTCAATTTCATATTTCCAATTTTATTTTGTTAAGTTGGAAGACCCTTTCATTTTGTTTGATATATATATCATAGTGACGCTTCACATTTCCATACCCACGAACACACACACACACACACACTACAATACTATATAGTGCACATCAATGTTATACCGCAGCGTCAAAGATTCCTATTCCATTTTCTATGCTAGTTATGTGAAACTAACATCTTTCAACTGGTTGTTGAGGTTTGGTAAAGGTTTACAATTGTGCTTTATTATTATCTTGAAATAAACATTTATTCTCTCTTTGAGGTAATAGAGCTGTGAGTACGTTAGTCATAGTACATTAATATACCACGGATACATTAACTCAAGCATCGCGCCCAACTCATCATTATCTTCTTAGAGTATCATATATTTTGCGTATGTCTGTTTGTTACTTAATCACGACTACACCACAAAACCGATCATGGTGAAATTTAGCAAGGAGATATTTAAGATGTCCACAATGAACTAAGTCTAGCTTTTGTTTTTAATATGT
>NNCF01131569.1:139773-161575 GCA_002313205.1 Laupala kohalensis | reverse complement strand
AAATCCAAGTGTTCCTCTATAAAATATGTTCGTAGAGAATATTGAATAGATTACGAGTAAGACTCACATTCATTACATAAAAACATATATAATATACGTAAACTTATTATTCAAATGTTTAATAATGTGGCGGGTTTCTCTTGAAAACTGAAGTTTGTATTAATGCTACCTATTTTGATTCTTTCTCCATGAACTTTAGTCAATTTTCTATTAAATTAGTGTATTTGACATACATAATACGTACTTGTTCCGAATTTAGGGAATTTGTATCTTCTTGCTGTTTGCTTTCTGGTTTGAAAACCCTATATACTTTTCATTACATAGACCAAAAATGTACGGAGATAAATTATTTTTGAAGCTCAAAAGTGTAGTTATATCCACCTTCAGACCAATGAAAAATCCCTCCCACCAAAAAAAGAATATAATAAGTTATTTGTAATAAAACATAATTTTTCACGTTTGCATTTTGGCTTTCAGACTAGAAAGAATATAGTTCATGGGTAGAGATTGCGCGGGTATTTTCGGTCCTCCCATCTTATGATATATTTAGGAATTAAAAATATCTGTTTCATTGATTTTTTTATTAACTAAAGTTACGATCAGAAATACAATTTTCCCGCATTTGAATTACGTCTCCATTTTCTTCATCCATTCTACGTTGAATATTCAATTCATCTTTATTTTTTATCACCTAAAATTTGTAGATTTAATCATAATACTCCCATTTTCATGATAATTAATATCCTCATAATTCTTTTATGAGGACATTTATCAGAAACGTCCCTCTTATTCTTTTAATGAAGCAAGTTTGCTTGGTGGAAGTAAATGAAGTATGTAGATCATTTTTACTATTTTCATTAATTATAAAGATGATGTATTGTTCATTTTGTAAAATGTTATTGCTCATTAGTTATTCTTTTAGTGAAGGAAGTTACATGAATTCCTCCATAAATTAAACTTTCGAAAAAAAACCCGGAACGTAAAGAGGGAGTTCGCATAAGAGGAAAACAGTTGGGAATGAAGTGAATGGTCAATTACTGACGACGTAATACGCTGATTATTAATGCAGCAAGAGAATACGAAATATCAATTAAGCACTTCTACTTTTAGCTCATACTTTTATGTTTAACAGTCGATACCGTACATTTTCTGGTAATTCTCTTCACGTCAGTTGTCAAATGTATACAGTTGTCATTATAACTTAAAATTAAAAAAAAATTCTGGGATGTTGATAAAAATGTATGTAAGGATTATTCCGTCTTGTACTTTATCACGCCATTGCTGTAACACTTTTTAAATAACTTGCAAATCGTCTCATTGTAATCACTGACAAAACAGTGTCTATGTCATTTCACACTAGTATCACAAAATCTTTACCCTAGGTTTTTCTTTCTTTAAACGGAACACAATTAAAAACTGTTACGAATACAAAATTCTTAGGTCTCCATATTCAAGACAACCTCAAATGGAATTGTCACATTGACAATCTTAATTCCCAATTAAGCAAATTGTGTTACGCATTCCGAATCTTAGTTAACGCAGTTAGTCCACGTATTTCCCGTTGCGTATATTTTGCAAACGTTTACTCCCATTTACGTTACGGCATTACCTTCTGGGGTAATTCCGGTCAGAGTATTCAAACTTTCAGAATTCAGAAGAGGATAGTTCGGATAATTTGTAAATCTCACCCCCGAAACTCTTGTAAACCTTTATTCAAGGAATTAAATATCTTAACACTTCCCTGCATTTATATTTATGAAACGGTCGTGTTTGTTAAGACCGAATTACTGAAGTGCCACCCTTGCTTTATACGAAACAGTCTCGTTCACGAACACTATACACGCAATAGTAGTAATATTCATCGCCCTAGAGTGTCAACCACTCTTTGCCAAAAGGGACCATACCATTCGGGAATCGTTCTATATAATTCCCTGCCCAAGAATATAAAAGATATTATGAAATTGAATATCTTCAAATCCGCGGTTAAAAACTACCTCCTGCACCAGTGCTTCTACACTGTAAAAGAATTTATTGATTTTAACAAAAGTTAAATTCGTCTTGTGCTTTATCACGCCATTGCTGTAGTACTTTTTAAACAACTTATAACAATTTCAAAAACTATTTTCTTGCATGATTGTGTTGTCTTATGGCTCATATTAATTTAGTTTTATGTGTACTCAACATTGGCACGTTTGTGTACATAAATTCTGTAGCCCCATCCTGGCCCGGGTTTTTCTCCGGTTTTCCTTCGGGTAGAGGCGGATTTATCATACAGGTTCTCTAGGCTTTGTCTAGGGGCGGGTCTATTGTAACAATAAATCGTGAATTTAGTGTTATTTCAATTTTTAAGCACTATACTCAGAATAATCTATAGTTCGATAATAACTTACATGTAATTTTTTGCTTAAAATTACAAACATATTGACATTCTATTAGTATTATAACTCGCAGCTAACTTTTTATCTTATCTAGGAATTTTTGCTGAATTTTTTGAATCCGCCTCTGCCTTAGGGCCCTTGATCGGAATTGATGGGATGGTCCCTTGCTTGCTTCCGGAGAGTAAATTAGTTTATTGTCCTCCACGTGGTCATACGCAGTTTGTACTGTTTTTTGACAATAAATTTATTATTATTAAATGATGTTTTCAATTTTTGGACGATAATATTTTTAAATGATAGATATTTCAATACTTACTCGTAAAGTAACTTGACGTTTTTACATTTAATATTTTCTATTATTTAAAAAATAAATAATACTTCTTTAATATTAGTTTATGCCTATTACCGAAAATATCATGATTAGCCGACTATTTGTATCAGGGGGATTTTAAAGATCATTAAAGCCATTAATTTTCTCCTTTCACCACGTAGAATCTCTTGGCAATGAATATGAGAGAACAGTCGAAGGTCAGATCCTCATGTTACGCTCAAGGACTATAGAGGCGATAAAGGACAAACCGTTCAGTGTATCACATAACCTCATCATGTGCCCTCGCCGTCACCTCATCTACCGTCGTGTGAACTTGTTCATAGATGAGTTAGATCATCTGTTGTGAAGCGGTATAGATTATGAGAGAGAGAGAGGAGGATTTTAAACAATTAAAAGAAACGTCTCCATCATAGCCCGGGTTTTTCTCCGCTTTTCCTTCGGATGGAAAACCATCCTAGGAGTGTGCTGAAAAAATAAATCTCTTAGGGTCCTTGATCGGACTTGATGGGATAGTGCCTTGCTTGTTTCCGGGGAGTAAATTAGTTAATAGTCGTCCATGTGGTCATAAGCAGTTTGTAGCTGCTTTTTTATACTAAATTTATTATTGGTGCTGATACTTTCCTCAGTATGTCTTACAAGAAAACCATTTTTAACTCAATAGCTCAGATATTATTGCGAAGTATGATACAGTCATTATGACTTACGATAAAGATCTTCAATAAATCCTAGACATGAACTATGTTCGTCAAATCTCACAAAACTGGAAGGATGAAAGAAAAGTATTTTCATTATTTTACGACAATAAGCAAAATATGCTTTTCTGTACATTCACATTTTGATACCTTTACATAGGAACACATTGTTTTAAAGTATACCGGATTAAGACTTAAATGTTTGAATGTGCTTAATAAACGTTTATTATTCGTTTATTCTGGGAAGAAAGAAACGTTTTTGGAAGTTACATTAATCCATTACTCTATTTAGTAATTCAGTATGGGGACGTAAATGAGGTCCTCTAAAGGAACTGCAAGAACTTGATACGCTGTTTAAAAGATCTATTATGTTAACCTTTCCGTGTTAATTATTATTTGACTATACGTGCACCCTCCACTAGTATTCGCTTCAGAGGAAGGAGTTTACTAAGGGGTTAAATTATCACTATGTAATCTTGTGTACCATACTCGGGATATGGCTTCTAAGAGGCTTTATTGCGTAGAGCGTTCTTAAGATGCTTTAGCCCTTAAGCCCTTCAGAATTTGAAAGAAAGGAGCTTTCGTGTCTTTAACAGCTCTAAGATGCTGAAACAGCAAAGTTGCGACCTTTTATCGATTTTACTCCTCGCAACGAACCCACAAAATTAGTTCGTATCTTGTATATACGATGTAGGGCTCCATGTCGTCGCTAAACTGCAATTTCGTAGTAATTATACAAGCGATACGGAATAATTTGTAACTAATTATGGAGTATCAGGACGGAAAGAGACAAAATGTATATTTCAAAAAGTATAAATATGAGGAAAACAAACATTATTAATAGAGATTTTCTATATTTTATGCGAAGAGAGTTTAAATTGGAGAAATATACAAAAATATTGTTGTAATTACAAAAATATAATGGTATACGGAATTCCTCCTTAAAAGGAAAATTACTTCGCATAAAAATCTTGTTATTAAACTGATCTGATGAATTACAATGGGAAAAAATGTTGATATATAAAAAAAAGTTATGTTCAAATAAAACACCAGGTTAATTTACTTTTCATTTACATCAGTTGAATTATATTACACATTAAATTTAGAAAATAGAAAGGAGTGTTATTTTTTTATATTACATTTATAATTCAAGGGAATAAATGTATTTTTAATTAAATAAATTATTATTAAACAGATTTTAAAATTTTAAAATGCCGATGTGTTTTAGTAAATGTTTTTGATTTTTTCTGTTGTTTCTAAGCGCCAACATGGGTGAATATTTATAAAATAAACAATATTCTATGCAATAAAAGTCAGATTCTTTTTAAAAAAAACAAGTATTTTGTGCCAAATTTCTATTTCTCGTTCCTTCAAAAAATTGCGAGTGTTTATTGAAGCTATCAGTTTTGATTGACGACCACTTGTGTTGAAAGAGATAAGTAAAATTATCGTTCCTCTTATTAGCTCACTCTTTGTATCTACTTACTTAGTATTTTTTACTTAGTAAAGAAATTGTTTAAAGGAACTTTTCATTTGCATTAATTATTATTGATTTTCGAATCACATTGAATATAATAAATTGTAAACTAATGATGTTTGTGGATTCGCAAATATTGAACTACTTGTTGGGTCATTCGCTGAACTAGTTTTTGGAAAAGAAGAGGATACTTACCAGTTACTTCTCATATTATGTTTATTTCCATGCAGCTCAAAGTGTTCTATCTATCTTCATCCAAATAAAAAATATTTTAAATGTAGTAATGTTCACCTAATTATATTAAAAAGTTATACTTTACGTATGAAATATTAAGAAATGGAATACGATTACGAATATACGAACATGTGTGGTAAAATATGAAGATTAATATAAAATAGATTAATAAGTGAATTTATAGATATTTTTTCATAACTAATTTGATAAGTTAATTTATTATTAATTTAATGAAATTTATGTTTTAATAAATATTGTTTTACTAGGGGGCCGGTAAACGCTGGCATTTAGTCAATTTAAGAATATTTTCAAGCAAATTTTTAATAAACAATTCTTATTTTACCGATGACGTATTTCTTGTAATACCAATACCAATAACTATCCAGGTGTCCGCGCTTCCGGGAAATGTGTTATTTATCATGTCAGTTATAGGTGGCGAGTGTTGTGCATTGCTTCAGCGTAAAACATTCCACAGAGTCAAATATCATGGCCTGTTGGTGAGCGTCCAGTGGATGTATCTGAGATAGAAGGGAAGAAACTGTGTTTTGTTCACAGACGAAAGCCGATTAAAACTTACAATTATTGCAAATATAATAATTGTGTAAAATGAATTTATTTTGCATACAGGCATTCGATTCCTGATATTAAAAAACCCTATATATGTATCAAATCTCGGCAAAATCGCACCATTCGTTTAAGGGACAGCCCATTTAAAATTTGATTAATTCTTGTATAATAAGAGTAGGATTAACTTAAATGTTGTTTTTTTTGAAAATTTTGTTACTAATATAGCTTAAGTATATAGAAGTATCAAAAACCTACAAATGAAACAAATATCGTTTGTGCAAAAAAGATATTAAATAGAAACTTCATGGGAACACTCCAAATTGTATTAATTTTTCTGTGGAATTATTTAAAAATCCAGTTTTATATGTTTTTGATGTCATAATAATAATCCCATTCACATATTCTTGAAAAAATCGAGTTAAATTTGTTTCAGTTTCATTCTTTGCAATTTGCATTAAATTTCCGCAAAACTCTCAGAGGATCTAGAGCGCGTGCGGCGAGTTTCTTGGTCGACGTCCTTTTCAGAATCACCTTCGCTCCGCGACGACACTGTCCCCTTCTGACGTCACTCCTCCGAAGGGAGCGTTTCAAAAGGAAGAGGAGTCAGCCATTTCCCCCACGCATAGGCAACCCCGCTTCGCACCTGCTCACACTGCTCTTCGCTCTTTCAACCATTCTTACGTCACGCGCTCCTTCTACACGAGGTATTACGAGGGGAATATATTTCACCTCTGTGAGCCTACATTCTGAAAGAAAATTTTCTTATCGTTGTATTATTTAAAAAAAAAAATCAAATACGATGATTTACGACAAACTAGAACTGAATCTGGACGCACACCCCAATTCTAACTGGTTTTTTGAGTCGTAATTTCAAAATATCCTAGAATCCGAAAAATAAATAGATCCATCACGATAACTCAACAAAAATAACGAATCTAAAAAAAATGTAAAAAATTATAAATGTTATTACAGTTGTTCATTATCGAACATTTTATAAGAACATTAGTTTAATAATACGAAAAGTTAAATAAAATAATATGTTTTGTATCTCATACATTATATCACTTGTACTATTCAATTGAGAATTACAGTTGTGAGGTCGGTCAATAGTACCCAAGATTTCACTCTCTTTCACCGACTTCGTCTCTCGCTTTATACTCGATTATTTAAAGGACAATTCAAGTTTTACAACGAAATATAATTTCGTGTTCTCGGTTGAGTAATGTCGCACAATTTTGAAAAATAATAACTAAGAAAGTTATATGAAGACAATTTAAAAAATATATATATCTACAAATAAATTTGGATGTGTTATTATGGAAATGTTTGCATTACGGAATTTGAGAGAAAAAACACGAAAATACCAGGTAATATAATATACCGCGAATCACAATGCTGAAGATGAGAAATTTAACTATTCTTTTTCTTTATGTTACGTTGAATGAAAATGGGAGACGGGACCGGGGTTCGAACCCGGAAATTGAGATCAGCGCGCTCATGCGCTTCCCGTTCGCCTCGTGGACCCGTCTTCCATCCTCATTCAACTTGCGAGACCCAACGAAACATAATTAATCTGTTACCTGGCGGTGAGGTTCACCGCAATCTAAGAGATTTCTATATTCCTTTTCTGTAGGAGAGTGAGGCAGTGTTATGGTTTTATTCTATTCCAGAAATATTTAATTTTAATTTTGCTTTTGAACAGTTAATAAATCCTACAATTTCAAGCAAATTTATTTTTTTCGTGGCGTGTTTCTCGTGTGGCGAGGTTCCAGTCATCCGATTAGCTCCGTGGGTTAGAGAGAAGAATTGTGGAAAGCGGGATGTGGTCTGTTACCGATGATTAGAGTGTAAGATACTGATCAAAATAAATTCGAGGAAAGTGATGAGAAACTCTGACTGAAACAGTCACTCGAAACTAAGACGAAAATGGCGGGCCCTATGCCCCAATTTAAAAAAACTAAAACGAGAATTCAATACACACTAGACCCGCACAGTACAGACACAATACTCTTAAACGCCAGGGGAACTGGAACCTGAGTCAAACCCAAATGATATCGCACTTCTTGTTTACGAAAAATGGAATATCTGTATTAGTCTATGGGCGAAAAATCATTTTAAATGTACAATTTTTCAACTGTAGTGGAAAAAATATAGAGAATTATAAAATGTTTTTTTAGAAGTCATGGGATATGTTGAAGAGACTTTTCCTAGCGGTTTTAATTCTGTCATCCAATGATAGTTTCACGGACATAGCTAATGATTGATGCCAGTACAAGCTAAAGCCACACAGCTTACGGAGTCAAGGGAGTTCACATATTATATTCCTTAATTCATAAATAACGATTCATAAATTTTTTATCTAACAACATGAAATTGGCAGAGGAACACTTTTAGTTGCTATATTCTTCTCTAGGATACAAAAGAATACATTTTACCAAAGTTTTAACGTTTTGATATATTTTATAATCATCTGTGAAAGAAATAGTGAATATAAAACATATAAAATGATTTAGACATCAATTTTTAAATAAAAAATTGATAAAATAATATTTTCGAAATAAATAAATTATAACTTGCGACCTATGTTTGGACGATCACAAGAAAAATATTATTGTTTATCTTGATTATTTATACTTGTAAATAGTACAATACTTTTTCAAGTTTTAAAATAACAACTCCAGCTTTGTGTGCTGAGAAATCGCAATACTCCAGAGATTTTGCAATACTCTCTTGGTCCTTGTCTTCATTCAGACATTGTGGTCCCATATTCAATACTTGACTTATGTGTTTACATTTGAAGCATTTAAGAACATAATTTATAACTAAGACTGAACCATTTCTGATTATTAAATTAAACTAATTTTTATTCCCTTTTAATTTATAACGAAAAGTCGAAAATTACTTTTTTTTAATTTTTGTGATCATAAAATAAGAGATATAGTTTTCGATGAAATTTATAAAGAATCACGAAGAATGGTAAAAAATGTATATACATACTTTTTTGGGGTTTCCAATTTTTGTTTTAAAATCACACACCTACAATATTATAAATATTATTTTCCAATTATTTAAAATTATTTCAAATACGTACTCGTAATCCTTTAAATAAATTTAAGGAAAATTGCCTTAATCACAATTTTCTTCAATCAAAGAATGAAACATTACTTCATGAAAGGGATAAATATTTTAAATATTTTCACGTTATATCTAAATTTTCGTCGTGCTTTTTGTGCTGTCAAAGCTATATCTCATTATGCCAGTATCACTAAACTTTTTGGATTCTCCATATTCCATGCGTTGTACAATTACAATAGATATTGTGTTGAATGGTTGTCTGCTCAATTAATGTAATGCTCACTTATTTTCTGAGAGCAATCGCAAATGTAGTGATGCTTGAATCGTCTCATCTCTTGTCGGCGAACAATTTTAATTTCTCTCCTTTATATTTATTTCAATGTGTGACTAGGAATTGAGGTCAATGAGGGTTCAACAAAAGATGGTTTTATTGGTGACACTCCAGTTTCAGATTACTTTATTTCATTGAGTGGGAGAAAGCCATTTGTGGTTTCGCTTAAGAGACAAGTGATAACGATATGACTGGTGTTTAAATATAACCTGCAACGAGCTTTTAAAAACTTTCATGAAAATGGAAAAAGGGTTTTGTTCAATGGTTTTTGGGGAAATTATTTTCCATTAGCTATGCTAAGAAAGGAATATTAAGCTGTTAAAACTGTAATCGGGACTGACCTAGATATTTAATTCTTTTTCTTATTTAAAAATTATTTAATTGTGGAAAATAATTCGCGGTGATTATCAGTTATATGTTAAAGCTTCCTAAAAATCTTANACTGACCTAGATATTTAATTCTTTTTCTTATTTAAAAATTATTTAATTGTGGAAAATAATTCGCGGTGATTATCAGTTATATGTTAAAACTTCCTAAAAATCTTAATTTTTATTATAAATTTTCGCAATTGTCACAATTGTAAACAATGATTTTCTTTAAATTTAAGTGTATATTAATATTTTTTAAAACTTTTTTCAGTGCATATTAATATACATATGAAAGTGTATGTAAAAACTTTTTTATTTATAATATTGTCTAATATTATATATTAAGAGTATTGTTAATGCATTTTACTGTAATACCGAATCAATTCGGAACCACACATTACAATTGTTCAACAAAATATTCCATCCTTAACAACGTAATGAGGTGATAGATTTAATTGGTGCGAGTCACAGTGTTTAACATTTTGAAGGCATTACCTTTACTCTACGTGGGAATCAAATTCGTCTCTACCTCAGCATCATAAACACATCAGGATGTGCACTATATTTGATGGGATATAATTTTTACTCATATCGAAATTCATAAATTCATAAAACCCAGGTAGCAACGACAAGATCCATCGTTCGAATGTGTCTATACAAATATTATTTTTTGATTACATTTTTGTTGAGAGCACCAATTGTCTCGTAGTACAGATCCCCATGTTCATTCAAATTCTTCATCACTACAGATGTTACTTAACAATTACTTCTCTGACATGTTAATATCTCATTTTCATGTCTGTGTAATCATATTTTATTAAAACAAATACATATTAAAATGTTTATTTAGAAGAATCGTTAGCATGCATAAATCTCTTAAATTGCTATTAACCGTTCCGTGAGATAATATATTAATGATGTCATACTGAACGATGACACAGTTGGAAGTGTGTTAGCCCGCTAAGCTGAAGGTCCCGGGTTCAAATTCTGGTCCCGTCTCTTATTTTCATACAGTCACATCACCAAGATAAATCAATTTTACTTTAAACATTAATTTCCTTTATTTAATCCCTCTTATTATCTTATTTATTGTTGTACTGAGAGTGTGAATTATTTGCACAGGCTCAGCTCGTCCAATAACAGAAATGTATTTGTGAAGACACGACGTTCCATATTGGAAGTTTCCTATTACGGGGAAATGAATTTTCGCGAATGACCTTTGGCTTGCGTGCCAACTTCCTCACCTCAATTCAGCCCAGTCTATTTTGAAGGTTCGTTGCTTCACAGCAATCACTTTTTATGAGATTCTATTATTTCCGAAATATTGGTTTTCGTGTCATGAATACTAAGAATTAACTGCAGAAGTCTCGTTTCATTGACTCCGCCTACGACTGTGCACGGCACAAAATTGGATGTGGAATTCATACCTCAATAAGTTGTGGTTGTTCACTATACATATCGTGCCATTTTGTTGAACACGATTCAAAAAAGATTTCGTGATTATCCACACTATTACGATTTACGTCATGCAACAAATATATTTCTATTTTAATTACAAATGTTTTGTAATTATTCATGAATTTGATGTTTTTAGTTTTTCATTTTTGGACAGTAAATATAATTTGTTTGATTTTTAATGGACTCGTATCAACACTTCTAACTTTTGAATAAACAATCATTTAGTTTTATTAGATGTTTGGTGTAATTAAATGTATTTAAACATTTCGTGATGTAATATTATGGGAGGATTAATGTTTAAATTACAGAATGTTACAGATTCATTTGTAAGGAAGATTCATTTACAAGTCTGTTTAAGAAGCAGTACCAAGATTTACGGCACATAATATCTTAAGATAAATTTAATATCAACATCGCTTCTGTGGTCACAAACTTCAGGAGCTCTGTAATTTAGTACTTCAAGATGGACACTGATTACATTTTTATGCACAATGTAGTAATAAAGATAAATATAAATAAAGATAAATATAAAAATTTCCCGCGATAAAAATTAATTATGAAGCACAATGATACTTTAGTATTAGTCTTATGATTTATCTAAATTATTGCATATGTTACTGTTGATCTCATATCTATCATTCATAANGTCTCTTATACACATCTAGATGTGTATAAGAGACAGCGGTTAACATTAGTTCCATGGATTCATGGATAAATAATAATTCAATGAATTGTGTTTCAGTTATGTGGAAGGCAGCCATTTCATCCCCAACATTGTGATCCTGTTTTTTCATTCTATCGACTCACAGGTAAGAATTCATTGGTATTCTATCTTCCCATAAGCAACAAAATGTGTTGGTCGAACTGAAAGACAAAATCCAATATTGAATAACAGAAACGAACTATTCGTATCTGTTCTCTTTTGTGTTAAAATATTTCAACTTCAAGAGTAAGTAAGTGGGTAAAAAGGAATCATCAAATAAAAACGCATTCTGTTTTGTGTATTAAGAAAAATGACAACTTTTGAAATCGTAAAATTTGGACGAATAGTTTAAATTTTACAAATGTTTGAGTGTTACAAGTAGCAGCCGCTGCCGTCGTGTGTAGCCTCCAGAACACGAGGCAAGAATTCGACTGGCGCGCTACCTGGCGTGATGTGCTTCACGTAAAACAACCATTTTCGACAAAGCGAGAGCGGGTTTCTTGTAGTATATTGTTGGGTTTGGAGAAACTCAAATTAATACATACAAGTACTATTGCAATAATTTACACCATTTTTAACATTTAAATTAATTAATTGTTTATTGGTTGTACAAACTTCAATCGTTTGTTAAGTGTGTGAAAGGATAGCATGCGAAGCAAAACAACTGGTTTGAACATTGGAAAATATATCATAACTCTGTTTCTTTTTAAAATGTAATTTTGTTTAAATCCCCGCACTACGAAAGAATTGACCCCCACAGGGGGCTCAGTTTCGGCTGAGTATGAGCTTGGCAAACTCACAGCCCCGAGATGGGGACTGTTACTACGCCACCAATCACCGGACACCGTACACTTTGTGCACATTTCATCGATGACCATTGGCGCGATGGTAGAAAGTTTTGTGTTGGCTTCATCGGCCTTCATCGGTTGCGATCTTGCCTTCATCGGCCGGATCCCGAGGAAGGATTAAACCTCTATAAAAAACCCTCAAACTCAAGGTGCGTTACGCGCCGATGAAGTGAATGGGTGTTGAGGATAAACACTGGCTAGCGGACGACCTCTGGGGCAACAATATACAACCACTTCAGAAGAAAATAAGGAAAAGAAACAGAACATTCAACACCATAATGTTTTATTGTAATGAAGAGAGAGTAAGGATCCTTGAAGAAAATTTCCACATTCACAAAGCGCTAGAACGAATTTGTGGTACAATACAATCAATCAAAATAATGCTGAACGGTTCAGTGTTGTTGGAAACAAAGTTCAGCAAACAAGCATCGACCCTTCTTAATTGTAAACTGCTAGGAGAGTTCCCTGTGAAGTGCAAGTTCTATTCTGCGCTTAATCGTAGCTAGGGAGTAGTATATTGCAGGGACATAATGGATACATGAATTGAAGAAATTGTTGCAGAATGGGAGGTTGACTACTTGGTTGAGGTCAGTCAAATCATGAGAAAGGTTAATGGTGTTCTGCAAGAGGCCAGTTTCTTCATCGTGACATTTTACTGTCCTCAACAAATGAAAGATCTAAAAGTTGGATGGCTAAACCTGCCAGGATGTACCTTCATTCCCGATCCTCGGTGTTGTTTTAAGTGTCAGAGGTTTGGACACACGACTACATCGTGTAACGGCCGTGATCTTGTAAGGGAAGGAGGCACACAAACCCGGCGTTCAGAACCCGGGGCTTCCTAAGCGCATTAATTACTCAGGCAACCACCCGATGTGGATCACGGATTGCGTTGCCTTTCTTGAAGATAAGAAAGTGCAAGAAACTAAGATCATTGAAGGGATCCAGTACTGTGAAGCACGAAAGAAATACAGGGCCCAAAACCCTGTATTTTCTACCAGTTACTCCACCGCAGCGAAGACCCCAGTAATAAAGAAGAGTATTCTATCCAGACAATGGCCACTGACATGTCTACGAGAAAGCCGTAAATATGTCAATGCAAATCTGGGAAGAAAGTTCTTCAAGCTGTTCACGTGAAGCCAAACACTCCATCTACACCCATCCATCTACTTCACAGAAAAAATCCAGCAGTGAGACACGTACCTCACCAAGTATCAAACAACAGACGAAGGAAAAGCAGGGTACAAGGACTAAACCCCTGAAACTTGCGGATGTTTTTGAAAAGAACAACTCCGTCCAACAAGTCGCGGTGACGTAAAACGAACGTCTCTTTACTTTCTTCCACAAAATCAGATTGTTCATTGTCCGACGATGACGTGGAGATGCACAGTCAGGAGCCCGACCCAGGAGATTCCAAATCATAATGGCTTCCATACTCCAGTGTAACCTAATGACTATAGATCACAACGTGAAGAGTTACAGCTCTTTGCGCATCGCAATCCGATCTATATTTGCCTGCAATAGATACACCTTTTACCAAAACACTCTCCGTGCCAGTTGCCGTGTTTGTTAGGAACACTATACTCTCCTCGCCCGTTCTCCAACAAACTCAATGTGTTCAAAATATCTTCTTCCGACACGAGATTTCTCGGAGACTTCTCTTAGGGAGCTAATTCATCAACTCCCTCAGCCATTCCTCNCCCTCAGCCATTCCTTCTCCTTGGAGATTTCAACGCCCACAGTGTACTGTGGGGTTCGTCGAGTGATTTCTCCAGAGGAAAACTGTTGAATTATCTATCCGAGAGTGAAGATTTATGTATAATGAACACCGGAGAGATGACCCACTTTGCGTTTGCCAATGGGTCATGGACTGCTATAGACCTATCAATTTGTTCTCCTGAAGTTGCTGATATCTTGCAATGGAAGGTAGAAGATTATCTTCGTGGTAGTGACCATCAGGTTGCCCTTGCAGGAACGTGTGACTGTTCCCGAATGCAAGACTCTGAAATGGATTCTCAGAAATCTAACTGAACACTGTACCGTTACCGTCTTCAGAGAAACGGGAATTTTCGAAGAGAGGGTCGACAATGTGACCCAGGTGATGCATCACGCCGCCAAAGAATCCCTTCCGAAAAATCTATGTTTCCGCGAAGACCTTATGTACCCTGGTGGAACGACGCATGTAAGTCCGCCATTCGGGCGAGGCGAAAAGCATTGCGAAAATTTAAGGACAGTTTATCTTCGAAAAACTCGCCACCCATCGGATTGCTAGAGAAAATGCGCGCAGAACCATTTCAGAATACAGATCTACCACCTGGAAAGAGTTTAGAGAAACCATTAAGAAAGCAACATCGTCCACTGAAGTATGGCAGTCAATTCGAAAGATATCTGGTAGATTTTTCGTTCCAATAGCCGACTCAATTATCAGGGTCAGTTTCTCGCCAACAACAGAGAAATTGCAACAATGGAGGCTATATACTTTGCTGATATAACATCTACAGGAAACTGCGATCATGATTTCGCGAGGAAAAGGAAAATATCATAGAGCACAACCTTTGACATCCGTTCCTCCAACTGGGAACCATACAACACTTTCTTTACAATGTGGTAACTTGAGTAAGCTCTTGCAACAGCCCACGGTACAGTTCCTGGCCTTGATTTAATTCACTATGAGATGCTCAGACAACTCAGTCTACAATCCAAAAAATACCTTCTGGATATCTTTAATCTTTCATGGTCAGAGAGAGTATTCCCTAATTCCTGGAAGGAAGCAATGCTAATACCCCTACTAAAACTCGGAAAGGACAAGACAGCCATCAGTAGGTATCGTAGCATCGCCTTGGCGAGGTGCATTTGTAAAACTCTGGAGAAAATTATCAACCGATGACTTGTCTGGTATCTTGAAGCATAACTTGCTGATTCGATCAGAGTGTAGTTTCAGGAAGCTCCATTCAACTCTGGACAATCTTTTTCTGTTAGAAACAGCAATCCAAGATGCCTTAGTCCGAAGACATGTCATTGAAATATTTTTTGATATCGAGAAGGCATATGATACTACATGGCGTCATGGAAATTTGCAACAACTATATGCCCGGGGTTTTAGAGGACAATTTATGCAGCTGTTACAGTCCCTTTTCGGATCAGCGTTCCTTCCAAAACAGAATTGGAAGATACACTTCGGATCTCCTTCTTGAAGAGAACAGTGCCCTTAAGGATTCAGTTCTGGCTGTGATCTTGTTTGCAGTGGCCATTATTAGCATAACGTCTGCTGCAAAGAATCCTGTCCAACTCTGTGAAGTCATGGAACAGTTTCTGTAGATCAGGCAGTCACGTGGAGGTTTTTCTGACCCGCCTGCCATAGGACATTGTCCTCTCACTCATCGGTATCTCTTGTTACTTGATGATGAACCAGTTTGTGAGGAGTGTAGCTCTTCTCTGACAGTTGGTCACGTACTAACTGAATGCAGAAAATACACCAGAATACGGAGAGAAACTGCTCTGGTCCCAGATTTACCAACAATTCTTGGAAATGAAACGGATGAAGTTAGTAAATTATTGAAGTTAGTAAGTAGTTTGGGGCTCCTCCCACAAGTTCTCGGGAGGGATTAAATTTGCATTATTCTTTCCTCTACCCTTTCTTCTTTGCTTTTATTCTTCATTTCCGTGGTTTGAAATTTATAATTTTCAGAACATTTCTTTATCGATATAATGTATTGGGCAACTGTTTTCTTTTCTTTCCTCTCATCTTTGTATTTGGATATTTGTTGAATTCAGGAGAGTTTTTCAGTGGGTATGGTCGAGATATTCGGCGAGTCCCACACAGGGGGAAGAGTCACTAGTGCTTTTCTTTATGGTGCGAAAATATATTTATCCGAACTGCTAGAGCTCTAATGACCTTGACATTGGCGAGCCCTAAACCCCAAGAAAAGAAGAACGAATTGTTCTTCCAAACTTTTAAAATATCTTTATACCAAACATTTTAATCCATTGCAAATTATGATGTAACTCTTTTTCATTATATTATTATTTTCGTATTACACACACATTACATATATATTATTTTTCTATTCCCTTTACTAACTTCACGTTGAAAACATTGTTCGTTATATTTTATTCTTTTTACATTTTCCTGCAAACCTCATTTTCCACGAATTATAGGGATGCTTCTGTTCTAAGTATAAAATTTTATTTAGTGTTGTGAGTTTTGTAGTATTAGAATAGCTATATTTGTTTGATATAGGAATATTAACTGTTCATATCTTGTAATAATCAGTTTCTTTAGCAAGTGGATAATAATTTTAATAATTTCAAATCGTGTTATTAAAGAATTATTTTATATTGTAGAAATTAAATAAATAATGAAAGACTTACGATCTTTCATGGACGAATAAAGTATATATGTATTTTTTGAAAAGATCTCACAACATGTTAACTTCATTTTAATTTGTCGTCAGGTGCAAAAAAAGAAAAGAAATAAAAGAGTCACCCGATGACTTAAAACAAAGTCGAAACGTTGTGAGCTCTTTTCAAAAAAATACATATACACTTTATTCGTCTATGAAAGGCCCTAAGTCTTTCATTATTTATTAATTGTAGTAAAATATTGTGGAAGGGGTGAAGTATTGAACAATAGAATTCTCCCGAAAGTGAATTAATGAAATATTCTGAGTTATATGAGGAACTTAGTTCAACCAATCAATATTAAGGCATGAATTCATTTGATGATTAACAGCTTCCAAAACCGAAAAGCCGATACCGAAACTCGAGGCGAATATTCAGGCGGAAGAAACACTCAACGCACTCGTGGCGAAACATCAATAGAATTAGCGGTTGTGTTCACCAGTGTTCCCTTAACTCCATCTCTTATGACTCAATAACCAGAATACCGCGCAACAGAGATGGTGTTACAATGTGCTTCGATGTGCTAATTCGTTTGGAAAGATGAAATTGCACCCTGCTCTTCCGACAACCAACATGCACGGTGTAGTGGTATAGACTTCACTCTCTACGTTCAGCTGAGTGATGATGAGTACGAAGTGTCAGAATTGCTTCTGAAGTAGAGGATGTCTAACAGCATTGCTGCTTCGGGGAACACCGCGTTCAGGCTCCTCTGTGCCCTGGTCGTTGCACACGAACACTGCATGTTATCAGACGGCCTCTTAAATGAGGGGGATGACAAGAATGACATGCGAGTGAGGTGAAGTGATGAAAAGTGAATGGAAAAAAATGGCGGGGGAAACGGGAGTATCCCGAGAAAACATGCCGCGAACACTGCTTCGTCCACCACCGCGAATTCTACTTGGATCATACAGGGTTTGAATCAGCGTCACCAGAGCAAGAAGGCAAGTACACTAGGCACTACGCCACGGATCACCCTACAGCTGAATAACAGAATCTAAGTTCGAATTCCAGCTATCTCACATATTCAAGACCAGTGTTTGGTAACTAATGACCTAGTAAACAATTCTTGCCTGAGTTGCTGCCTGGATGGTTAGGGTTCGATCCCCGGTGAAATAATCACACCTCAACATCCAGACTGAGTAGGTAAAATGAGTACCGGATCTATCCTGGAGTAAAACCGGCCGGAGCGAAGTGACATCCACTTCTCTTCCTCCTGGTGCCGAGACCAAGAAATTGCGAAGCTCTACCCTCCGCGAACCCCTTGGGTTCTTTCGGGACCTGTTGTGGGACAATTGAGAAAAAAATTATTAATCACACATTAACGACGATCGTTAGATGTTCTTGCCAACGAATTAATCAGCACGCACAACAACAATCAAATACATATCATAGAATACGATTGTGGTAAAGCATGGCATGGTATTGGCTAAATTCCCAACAGCTGTCTACCATTAGCACCATTACGCCACGCGTACACCGCTCCGTTATAGTAGAACGGTATAGCATAGTAATATCCCATCTGTATATATTTTTTTAAAACTTCTGTTCTGTGAGATATATATAATCTGAACTAGATGTATTACAACATTTATTGCTCAAATCATGGTTGCAATTGAAATCATGGTTTCTTGAATGAATAATCGTCGCGTGGGTCGAATAATATCGTCATGAGGCCAGAAGGATGTGTGTTGCCTCGTCGTGGACAATTTAGAGAGAAGTGCTCAGCTTCAGAGGCAGAACAGAAGTGGACGAGAGAGTGAAGAACTCAAGCACGTACGCACACGGTCCATATCTTCATCGTGAATCCGCGCGCAATTCGAGCAACGTTGCGAATCGATTAATATCGAACTGCAAGTATCGATTTTCATGTTAGTCGACAGGAAACAGAAGAACGTAAAGCTCGAATGAAGCTGTTTATGCAGGAAACCGTAGTGAAAGTTCCCATGCATTAAATGATGGGTAGAGGCTTGCTTACCAGCATAATTTTTACCTCTTCTTGTACTCAAAGGTGTAATGTATGAATCAACATATGAGGTCCAGGAAATAAGCAATGGAAGTAGAACTATTAATTATGAACAATTATTCATGAAGGAGCGTCGATTCCACAGACTATTCACTTGACCTACGTTGCTGAATTACACCAAATTGCAACATTGTACGTACGTACGTAGTAAGAAATATTAATGACAGAATAGTATGTCAAGTATGAGCTGGATTCAATAGAGTACGGCATTCATTCTCATGGAAGTGAGATTTGTTTTGAAGAAGTAATTAAATGTAAATGATTGTGTTGAACGCAAATACAGCGACAGCGGTGGTCTAGTGGTGGCAGCGTCTGCACTTCCTCGATTCTGCTGAGCGGGAGAGCGTGGGTTCAAACCCTACTCGGCCGAATTAGGTTAGGTTTACAGCTGGAGTTTCCCTCACCCACTCCAGACAAATGTTGGTTCGGTACCATAAGCTCCCTGGCAACCCAACATCTCTCCTTCCCAAGTCCAACGGTTAGGTGGTAGATCAGACCTCGTGGCCTGAACCTCGCCAAAAGGCATAAAATAAGTAAATAAATAAATGTATTCTTCTCCAAAATTAATTCACATAATTGGGCTGCGGAAAATTGCATTTTTTCTGTACTTTGTATCCGGGTAGCATTAGTTATTTTATTATGCTACATATATTTTTATTTGTTCCATTAACTATTATGGGATTTGTGAACGAAAAGCAAATTGAATAATAACCAAAACGTCATAAAAAATTTAGTGTCAAATATTTTAAGGAAATTATAATCAACCGTTCTGAAATATTTTAATCTCGTTCCTAAGTCATGAGGTTAATCATTAATTTGAAATATAATACTGAGAAAAAGAAACGGCAGAATAATATTTATTATATAATTTACAGTTGCAGATCCTCTTTCCATTAATTTTCTCTCCACTATTAAATGACAAACCACTTGTTTGGCATCCAGTAGCACTCAAAGGTATTGCAAATACAGGTACTTACTAAAACATCAGTAATTTATATTTGCATTCAAAGAAATGGATTGCTGATATACTTAAGTGCTCATATTACAAATTAAAATATAGAGCAAACATGTCATTTATTGGAAATGAAATTTCTCTTCGTTTGTTTCTTCATGAATAGTATTGAAGAGATGATGAAAAACACGATAGTACTAAACAGACATTTTCTGCTGTGTCAAATATTATTATACTGGTTTATAATTATTATTTAGTGCATGAAGCCTCAGTTATAAATGTATCTATTTTCCCGAGGAATAGAAACTTATGCATCTTAGTAAAACTTACTTACTAGCCCACCCAATCCAGCTTTATATGGGATGTATTATGATACCTTCGTTATATCTTAATGTTGTCAAGTGTGTACAAAAACTGGAAATATATCGTAATTTGCTCGTACAAACGTGTCAAAATTCGGAATGTCAAAAGATGTTTTTTTTAGTAAACTCCTACAATACAAAAGCAACATCCGGTGAAATTTTCTAGTCTCTGCCTCTAAATGTTTTTTTTCCTGCAATGATAAATATTGCTCCCAGACAGTCAATTAATCAATCAATCAATAAATCAATCAAGACAACGCTGCGTATTTATAGTTGTACACATAAAAACCTGTAAGGTTTATTATTGCTATAAAACAAACTCAATATTGAAGGTGGTGTTTAAAGTTCTTAGGCTTAGTAACAATTTTTAAAAAATTGATACAGTGAAATAAACGTCTAAAATCTTTAAAAAATCTAAAACTGTTCTATTTTTGATAATATGTGCTTGTTTTATTTTTATTTTGGATCATACTTTTAAAAACATAAAATTTATTCGATGAAACAGACGTATTGAAATTGAACCTAAAATTTGAAGATTCTTTTATTATCTCTAGATTTAAGTTAAATATACTATTCATAATCTATTCGTCGTGGGTTTTGTAGTGATTTAGTTTAACAGAATTTATTTGGTTACGTAGTATACTGGACTTTGCAATGAAGAAGGAACATATCTAATTCCACTCGTTGGTGAGTTTTTCATGAGCAGGTCCACTAGACAGATTTCGGTTAGAGATATCTATGCAGTGTCACACAGCGAGCTGTGGCAAACATCATATGTCAATGGTATGGTGACTGTTGACATATCGAGGACTGACGGCGGACGGCCGCGTCAGAGAGAAGAAGAACTGACGAGAATATTGTTCTCGAACAAGGTTACGAGCTCGTTGATAACGGTGTAAGGGTCTACCCAGTGTACCCCTCTCATTACTTAGCCAATCTGGTCAATAGTCAATCATTATTTCCCATCATATCAACGTGTCCCCCTGAATATCCATTACGCCTTCGTTAATGTAGCGCAACCAAGAGATGTGAGAAGCATCAGCGACATTGTTCATGCTCGTGTTTCTTGATTTTATGATCATCTCCGACATCCATTTCCGTTTTTGGTTGGCCCATTAAAATGAGACAAAAATTGGGCATTTGAAAAATTAAAACAATTTTCAAGACAATCGTATTTTTGTTTGAAATGTTTATTATTAAATTTTCCATAAATGAACTAAGCCGAGTGCTGAAGCGGACATGTTTGATTGACAACGGTCTTGGTCTCCACGCCATGTCCGCAAGGAAACTGCCTCAACATAGGTCTGGTGTTCCTATATACCTATACTTGTGTTTCCAAAAATATTTATCTAAAACAAAGCTGCTCTCAGTTTTTTGTATAAAACAAGTCATTTAATATATTCCTATTTAAACGTTGTACGAGAAGTATGTGTGTTTGAAGGAACGAATCTAATAGAAAATGTAATTTTTTGAATATTAGGTTACCGTCCGTTAATATCCTTATATAATCTAAAATTTCTATAATAATTGTCCCATCAAAATGAGATAAAAACTGGTGCGTTCATAAAATAATTGAAATCATGAAAATATTTCTTTTGTTTAAA
>NNCF01131569.1:126147-139149 GCA_002313205.1 Laupala kohalensis | reverse complement strand
TAACACGAAACATAACCACAGATCAATTTAACATGATATTGAACATAAACGTATTTACAAAAATGCTGAAACTGCACAGACATGTAATAATGTTCTATTGTATATACCAGACAGCTCTTCCGTGTCTGTTTTTAAATTCAAACTCACGTGTGTATTTTTGTATAAATATAATTTCAGATATACGTTTGTAATACTTATGTAATGTGGATAATGAATTTTGTCTTCTGACTTATTCTTTGTAATAAATGCTAACAAGATCCACACGTTTAGTTGAAACAGGGAATTGCAGGAAAAGCGAATTTATAAAACGAACGAGTGAAAGAATTTATAAAAGAATACTCGCGTTAGGGATAAGATTATCATTCTAAAGTGTCAATCACTATGTACCAAAGAGAACGATAACGTTCAAATATCCCGTTAATACAAAAAAAAAAAAAACACTGCTTATACAACAACAACAAAATTTCTTTTTAAAATGAAAAGTAATAATATGTCTCAATTTCGTATCAAATATTCTTTTTTAATAAATATTTAAATACCTCAAATCATCTTATTCTGTATCTCTCCAGTGTCATAGCACTTTCAAAAATAAAGTATTAAATTCTCAAACTATTTTCCTGCATGATCTTTTTATTTCTCATTACTCATGTAAACTTATTTTTATCTACACTTAATCTTGGCACGGTTGTGTTCATTAACTCTGTAACCGGAACCTGACTCCGGTTTTCACCGATTTTTCCTTGGGTAGAGGTGGATTTTAAATCTTCGCTCTCCAGGGGCGGTAAGACATCTCACTTGGATTTTCTATTATGGTTAATCTCGACTTTAGAGTTATTTTAACTGTTAAGATTTATAAGAATGTTTTTCCCAATTATTTTCCGAATAGTTTTAAGATTTATAATGATACATATTTTTTACATAACCTTTTTTATTCTACTAAATTTATTTTTTGAGTATTCTGTTGATATTATAATATGAAGTTATTTATTTGTATTGTTATCTTATGGATTGCTGAAATAATAAATTCTCCTTTGACTTAGGATCCTTGATCGTAATTAATAAGATGGTCCCTTGCTTGCTACCGGAGAATAAATTAGTTTATTGTCCTCCGCGTGTTCATGTGTAGTACGTAACTGATCTTTTCACAACACATTTATTATTATCATAATTAATTACACAGATAATTAATAATTTAAAATTTATTTTATATATATTCATCTGATGATGATACAAGATGTTGTAAAAACGTTGCTACTGAGTAGAAAAATTTTCGTCAACTTAAAAGGTTTTTTATATGACAATTTTACGACGATAGCAGACGAAAATATATTCGATATAGAGGGTTCTTCAATTTCAGATAAAGTAAACTATATTAATAGAAATTAAAATTCCTTGTCATCTGATATAAAACACACAATCCTAATGATTATTAACTTGTTGAAATAAAGCAGTATTGAAACTATTGACGAGAAATCTGGACATATATGGTCAGCCGTACGAAGGTTAGAGTTGTGTGCAGAAGACATAGTATTGAAGAATACATGACCAAATACTTGTTGCATTGCTTTTGAAGGTGATTTATAGTGATTGGCAAAATGGCCTGTGCGTATTTGACCATATCTGGCGATCGCAGACCTCTCAAGTGTATTTTTATTTATAAGAAAAGCCTGGCAGCGCTTTTGCGTGCTGTTTCGAAGAGTCCTGTCGTAGCATTTGCGGGAGATGCTGTAGTGCAAGTGCCAGTGCAAATGGTGGCAAGTGAGTGAGGCCCTTCAGAAGAATCTCGCGTATCTTTGAAGTAAGTCTACAGTCAAATATCTACAGTCAAGTCATAACATAGATTCCCTACGCTGCAGTCCGTGGCATGAGCGCCTCTCTCCGCCGGCGAGTACAACTAACACACCTCGATGATCGCATAACCACTAACGTCTCCCACGATATTGACTCAACATGATATTCCCCCACAATTTACTTCATCATACTAGTAGTACGATACTTAATAGCAGCGCTGTCCATCTTGTCTTAGCCCGTAGACAATTTTTTATTCACTTTCCATCTATCGGCCCGGCACGGAATGGGGTTTGGCAAAATGTCATTCGCTGAATAAAACTAATCAGTCATATTTATTTATTTCTAATGCTATATTTTTAATTCTCATAAAGAAGTTTACATTAGTTCAATCTGTAAATATTAATGAGTACATATCTTATTTTACGTATTATGACACAATATTGTATTTTTGTATTGTAATGCACGTGACGGGATTATTTCAAACACAATTTTCTACTTTCTTTCTCACCATACAAGCCACGTCAAATATAACTCTGACAATACATTTAATACTAAGTTGTGTCTCCCAACGTTCCATGCAAAATTTGATGTAAAATATACTATAACGCGGGGGCCGTAAAAATAGTATCCCTAGTTGGATAGTAATGCTTCGTCATATGATCAAGTAGATGGCATATTTTCCAAAATGTTGTGATACTTGCTCACCACTTGAAGGCGCCACAGTGAGTCTCTTATTACTACAATCGTCCTCCTCTCCCTAACTGCAATATCTTGCGGTCTCCCTTGTGTTGCATAGTTTCGTGAACACTGAGAAAAGTCATAAGTTAACTCGATAGGAATGTTTCCCTTACTGATCCTAAATACGCTTTATAGTTTTAATAAGTTAAATTGAGGGCATGCATTTTATGTTCAAAATGAAATTTTGGCAATCTGGAGAGAAGTTACATGGAGGCCAAAATATAATAGTACTTTCAATTAGTTTGTATACGCAATTGTTTATATACAACTCTTCGGGAAAACAAATAAAAACACCTATGCAATTTATTAGTTTGTCTTAAATTAAATTCTTAATAAATATTTAGGTAATGGGCAAAAAAGGAAACAAAACTTTTTTTAAAAAAATTATTACACTACTCTGTAGTTGTAAGTATGTTAATTGTATATCTACTCAAGTAATATACTGGTAAAGTGAATAGTAATATATTTATTATGAAAGAAAAAGTATTAGGAAACGTAAGATCATTCGCCAAATCTTGACTCAACGAATTTGAAACGAGACGTCACTCATAGTAGACACCTTTTGTCTTTCCCTCTGCAAAAGTACGAAGTAAGTGAGTAATCTTCACGTCTCAATTTGTAAACATCTATTTCTGACGACTTGTGCACATATCTTCGTAGCATTCCATTTATACAAGTGAGACAATCATGCTCTTGACAGCGCAGTCCACACAGAGGTAGTAACACAAGTATTTACACCACCACTGATATAAGAAGTGTTAAAACGTATCGGATGTGCTGGCGGGATTAAATAATTGTAAAGTTGTGGAGCGCTTCCCGTGGACCCCACGGAAATCGAGCTCTAAGTAGCGATTTCTGGGAAGCAGTAAACTACAATTAAAAATAAATTTGTATTTTAAAAGAAATGGTATATAGTTAAGTGTTCGATAACAATCCTTTCCCTGTAATGAAATTAATCGTAGGAATGGTACCCCATTTATGATAATTGGTTAAGAACAACGAGAGAATTAGGGGTATTTACAAAATGTCACCTTTTAACAATATAAGTGATTTCCCATTCTATGAGTATCATTTACATAAAAAAATCCATCGATACATAAACCTCTTAAATTGTGGTTAACAACACAGCCAATAACAGATTAATCATGTTATGTTGAATGAAAATGGGAGACGGGACTGGAGATTGAACTCGAGACCACCAATGTTACGCGCTGGTGCGCTACCCGCTCATCATCCGACTTCGTCTACCTTTGACATTCAACTTGCGAAAGATCCACGGACCTCAGAGGTGACCTCGATCCTTGATACCCTTAATATATTTTCATTCAACGTAACATGATTAATATGTTACCTGGCGGTGTGCTTAAGAGTAATTTAAGAGGTATATATATTTTTGTCATCTCCAGATTTGGAAATATCGACCCACTAGGGAGTGGTCTGAAAAACGAGGATGGTATCTCTAATGATGTCACATCTGAGGTCCTTGTGTTTTTGCAAGGTTAATGACAATGGTAGACGAGGTCGGGGAATGAACGGGATAGCGTAATGATAGCGCATTTGATTTAATCTCCGGTCCCGTCTCCCATTTTCATTCAACAAAACATCAGTAAATGAAACTTCCATCAGTTCGAATACGATTTCATGTTCTCGAAAAGGAGACGTACTATTAATTTAATTGATGATTTTTTTGACTAAGTTTTGTTCTTCTTATTTATTTTTAAGGAAAATTGAAAGTTTTGATTTTTTGAACTATGATTTGATATTAATTGGCGTCGCCTTTACAGTACTAGCAGCGAAAGTAAAGTGTTGAGAGAGAAGACTAGAGACCACGCGAACGTCGAGGAGCTAATGCCAGTATTGGAAGATTGCAGACTCTTCCTCTCGCGGTGGATATGTGGACGTATTGCTTGTGTCAACAGAATGTTAGTGATTTTACATCTGGATGTTGACCCTGGATTTTACATCTGGATCAGCTGATTCATAGATCCGGCAGAAATAGATATGCGAACTGTGACGGAGAGAGGGTTTAATCACTAAACTGAAGTTAGCTTTACAACAGTTTAGAGCAGTCTTTGTGGGTGCCGTGGCATGCCGTCTGGAATGGGTGGAGCCACGCTAAGCGAACCCGCAGCAGAAATATGAATACTCCGCGCTTTCGCACCATTGTTTACATATCGTTAATTTTCCTTACACTACGAGGGCAGTAATTACAAATTAAATGGTTTGGCCTAACCTCAAGCAGCTATCCACCCTTCCACTTATGATACGCAACGGTATGCTCATTATTGATCAAAGCGGATAATGCGTTAATATTTCAGTACGTAAATATACAGAGCTTGGTCAAACAGTAAATTAATGCCTTACGTTAATTTATTTCATTAGTTTTACTTCGTTACTCAACAAAAATTACTGCAGAGACAGGTGAACAGATACTCTGAGCCCAGCATTACTTCTCCAAACAGACGGAAGCGACGTAAACCTACAGAATTTTCGCGCTTAAAGAGAGAAATAAACAAAACATCAGACTAACGAAACAAGGGATTGCAGTGCGGTGAGAAGTAACACGAAGACCGCGGGTCTCATCAGCGCAACTTACGGAAGCGTCCACAGCGCGTTTGTGCAATCACGGCGCCGCAAGATCATTAACGCAGCTGCACATTGTCTTCCTCCGTCACCCTTCGCTTGTTACTACTGTCCTGAGCTTTCTGTCGCAGCTACCCGCCACGCTGTGACGAGTCCTTTGGCGACTGCAACGAGGCATTTTGTATGCTATGTTTTGTCCCGTCTCACGGCGATGGAGGCTCTGGAGGGATAGCTCTGGCGCTGGAGAGCTTTTGCACTCGCCGTTTAAACTGTCGCGTCTTTTGTAAGAGAACTCTTGTAGACTTAACAGATACGGTAGATGGAGCAGAGATATTCATACTTCCATATACTAATACATAAGTGATGTCAGCTGAATGTTTCCGAAAGACAAATAAAATATTCCTTCTTTCACAATCACTGAGGACTACGAACATAATAGGAATACATACATCTACTTTATAATCTGCGTCGCTTGTTGAGAGTGTAGAACACATCCCTAGCAAGTTTTTAAAAATTTCGAAACATGTCACTTTTTGCTTCGAAAGATTTGGTATCAGAGGGTTGTAAAACTATCTGGTGACTCTTAAACAACGACTCTGTAATAATTTTTGTTGTTGTTCTTCTTAAGGTAAGAACCGTATGATATTCCCTGTGCTGTTATTATTTCTAGCAAGCATAATGTGCGATAAGAAAACTTTCTTCATAATTGTGAGTAAACAAAATAAATAATTCTTTTCTATACATGTCAAGATGCTGAATGTAGTATATTTAAGGTCGTATATTCTAACTGTATTACGTTCAAATAAATCGTAATTTGGAAATGTATAAATTTGGAAATACAGTTATTAAACCAACGAAATTCAATAATTCCCCACGCTACTTTTTCCAATGTTAATAATTCAAAGGGTATAATTACTTTATCCTGAGTGAGTGAAAGACTGACTCATTCACACATTCATCTACATAAAGAAAAAAAACTATTAGAGATAGAAACTAGAATTTTTTTAACTGCGAAGAAGGGGTGTAAATGGGTATAAATATAAAGAAGGGAGAATGCGGTTAAAATGTTTTTACAAATGTTTTTTAAATTTTGTTTATTATATTCTACTAAGTAACTAATGTTTGTGAGCATTGCACATTCAAATATGAAGGTACGTGTTTTGTGCTATTCGATATTGCATTGTACGTACAAAATTGATATACGAGTATCTTCGTTCCTGTGAGTAAATGTTGTTTATTCAAAATCTAGAAATGTGTTGATGGAATTTTCAAAATTTCACTTTTAAATGAACGACAAGCAGTGTAAATGATGAGTTGTCCTAATGGAAAAACAGGCAACTAGAAAAGTAATATAATTGGAACTGAAAATTTGAACAGAAAATAGTATTTACATTTTAGAGACTCACTGTGAAATAATGTTTTGAACTTCGAATTTGAAGGGATGATTTAAGGTAAAACATGTTTTTCTTAATTATCTTTATTATCTTTATCTATTTTAAAATGCTACTTTTGTCTCTACAATGTAATATGTTATATGGTGTCTTTCCCAAAAGATATTAAAAGTTTCTACGAAACATCCAGACGAAGATAAATGACTGTTGAGTTATTGAAATAATTTATTTTCCACCGAATAACCTTTTCTTCTAAAATATAAAATGTTAATTAAAATGTTAAAGGTTTCTTTGTGGAAAATATGTCACACTGTGAACGTATGTTTGGAAAACGAAGTTTCATTCCAGGAACTCCATTTCGAGAAGAAGAATCTCATCTTTATTCATCGAAAATTGAAGTTTGTTTTGATAAATTTTCTGGTCTATAAATAATTTTCCTGGAAAATATAATAGTCCTTATTTGCATTCTCCGGAACAATTTAACTCTTGCCTTTTTTCAACACGTTTAGTGAAGATAATACGCCATAAATGTCGCATTTGTCTTACGTAGTAAAAAGTGAACTCCGTTGTATGAAGCTTTAACTTAATTACAGAAACTCTAGCAAGTAATAGCCGCCATGACGTATTTGTCGGCATGACGTATTTTTCCTGACGTTGCGTGTAACAAACTCACATGGGTGTACTTAACTCACTGCAACGACTTTGACTCGTAAAAAGCGAAATAAACAGTTGAGGGACTAGTGACAGATGAATTGGGTTTTTTAGACTTCGAAAGTGTAGATCATCGCGTCAGAGAAGAAGAGGAGTTAGCATTATATGGAAGTTATTTATTACGAATAAAAAATACGTAAAAGACTTCTTTGTCTACGAAACAAGAAGATAATATAATTGTAATTACCTTTTAAGTATAAAGAGTAGAAAATAAAAGAAAAGAAAAAGTAATGAAAAAGTTAATCCATGAAGTTAATTTTGATTAATCCATTTTACTGGAACATGTGCCTTGCATTTGAACATTGCGTTGCTATTCCACAATATGCTTAATCTATCCGAAATTAATTAGTATGAAAATTCACCCGAAAATGCTCGAAAAACTCAGGTAGAAATAAAAACAATAGAATTAAGTGTTCTTTGTTTCTCTTTCTATCCACAACTTACCAATCACTTTTTCTTTCTCACTTCGTCCTTGTTTGCAAGTGACAAATCGGTTTGGTTTGGTCAAATTTGAATTATGTGTATTATTGTTTGTAATTATTTCAAAGATTTAATTTCTAATTTGTATAATGTTTGACGTTTGATAATGATTAAAAAATTACAAAAAGCTATAGCAATTTTCGTAGAAATAAGTGTGACCTCCCCTAGTTTTCAAAAACAATGATAAAATTATTAGAAACTTTTATCTCGAGATTTTTTTGTAGGGTGATGAATACCCTAGCGTTCGTTATGCGTAACTCTATGATAAATATGCCAATTCATGAAAATTAAAACGACTTGAATTATATTCATGATATTTAGTTTAACAAGTTTACGTATTTCTTTATTCCAAATAAATTGATATGTATCAATAATATTATAATGATTATAATAATATAGGATATCTCCACGAATTTCATAATTACTTTAGACATACATGAAAACATACCTCGAAATCCTAATGATATAGTTAAAACGTCTTTTAGAAAGCACACTCATTGTTTAAACCCCTTTTATAAAGACAAAGTTGTTTTTTTTCATTATAGAGAGCAGAAAATGTGTTTCAAACACGTTTTATCATCCAGTTATTGACAAATTACACTTTTATAAGTGCTACTACTTAAGATTTTCAAATTTGGTTGACTTGCAAAGATTTGATCAGGTATTATCTACGAAACAGTTTTGAACAAATAAGATTTTTTTTTTCATTTAATGTTTTGGCCTGTAAGGCTGTCTGTCACCCAACCATTATTTAAATGAGTGAACTAAGGATAGATATCGGGTTACTGAAGAACTTGTGGTCCAGAACAGACGTAAATCAGGGGTGGAGTGGGTGGGTGGGGGCGTTATAACTAAAAACGTCGACTAGTTTGGCCGAGCAATGAATAGAAACCATACTAGGAATAGAGACATGACTCTACGAATATGCCCGTTAATACCTATATAATAATACCTGTTTATTACATATATAAGACGGAAAAGAATAAATTTATCGTCAAAAAAGCAGTTTAAACTGAATATGAGCACGTGGATAAACTAATTTACTTTCTGGAAGCTAGCAAAGGCTCATCCCTAGAAGCAAACAGGGGTAAGGCAGAGGCGGCTCCTAAGATAGGAAAGAAAATAGTTCGATACGTGTTATAATATTTATAGAATACTAACAAATTTGCATTTAACAGAATTTGTTTTTCACAAGTACGTATTATTATCGAACAATAGCTTCTTTGGAAAATATTGTTTATAAATCGTAACTATTAAAATAATATTATATTCGAGATTTATTATTTCAATAGACGCCGCTCCTAAACGTGAAACAAAAGTTTAATTTTGAATTCCGTAAATAAGATTAGATCTGTTCGAAACGCTATCAATACTTTATTGTAAGTATTTCATCCATATACGCAGTATTTGTGCCACCCGTGCCTAAATAACAACAGACATGTCAAGAGTTCACATTTGAAACAGGTTGGTGTAAGTCGAAGAAGCTCTTTAAAGAGCAAACGATGACAATGAAACAATAGACGCTCGGATGCGTAACAAGGAAGAGACTTCTCCCACTCCTTCCCCCTTCGATCGTCTTGTTCAGTGACGCCCTCTCACTTGGTTTCATTTAAGTTATTGATGCTAACGAAGGAGCTTCTGCGCGCGACGCAGACGCCTGACGGGGCACACTTCCGCCGGAGGCGACTACTTCCGCCGTCGCCGTCGAGCGCTAGTGATGCCCCGGCGACCAACGCACCCGGGCCCTTGCTATCGACGGAGTTTCCCTGGTAGCAGCGTTGACAGGTAGTGCTCACGGCGAAAATTATGATATACTCCAAGTCATGTAACTTTGCTGAAAATTATGCAATATGGCTGCCTAACGCGAATTGCCAACTTAAATTTCGAATTCTAGTTATACCCAAAAAGTAATAATAGTTGTCACAAAAGCGACTATTTGTTGTAAAGATATACAAGTTGATAACACAACAAACGAAGATACAAGGTAATATTTGTTCCACACGCACGATGCGGATAGAACAGAACAAAGCCAGAANGAAATTCGAATGTCCTGCCAACATAACGCCAGGTACAAACATTAACATCACCTAATGCATGATGGCGAAGTAAAAGCGTTGACTGCACTGAGTACAAACTGTGTACCAACATCAATTCAGTAAGACTGACAACAAATAAATAAATAAATAATTTTGTCAAGAGAGCTGTTACGAACTGCCAACGAGCATGTTGAGGACAATAAAGTAATTTACTGCGACATATATAGAATAAACTAATGGACACAGCGCGTTTCCGTTCATGTTTTTTTCTTCTTAAGTAGAATTTTCTCCAAGGAAAAGAACAGTTCACGGCGAAAATTAAAATAGAAGGGAACGCTTATAAAATTAAAGAAGATGTGTATGACGGTTCGAGAAGGAAAATATCATAATTCCTTTTTAAAAGTAAAAAAAAGAGATTTATAAATAAATAAACATACTTTATCATCAAAAAAGCAGTTATAAACTGCGTATGACCACGTGGTGGATAATAAACTAATTTACTCTGCGGAAACAAGCAACATAACATCCCATCAATTCTGATCAAGGGTCCTAAGGCAGAGGCGGATTTAACATCTATCCTAAGATAAGATTTAATAAAACACAAACAAAATTATTCCACAAGCACGTATTATTATCAAACTATACTAGATTATTCGGAAAGTATTATTTATAAATCGTAACTATTACATTCGAGATTTAAAGAATATTTTTAAGAACAAGAGGAAATTAAATGAGAATTTTAACTCTAAACTTTCGAGTACCTATTCGGGGAGAAAAAGCTGAAAAAGAATTATCTACGCGAGGTGAAAATGGCGAGGGATCGTGACTCGAGCCCGATCTTCTGTGACCTTATGACCGCAGCTGTCCACTGAACAACCCACCTCGTCTCCCAAAGCCCTTACACGACATTCTAGGACACGCACTGCTGCGGTCACAGCAGGAGGTTGAGGTTCGGGTTCGAGTTTCGGCCCGTCACAATTTTCACACAGTCGAAGATAAGAAGCGAGCTTCCCAAAACACTTGTTTGCAGAATTATAATTCGAGTTTTCAATAAAATAGTATATATATTTTATATATTCATAATTCGTAAATTGTAAGATAGTACTTTGTGTGCAGTAATACAGGAGTGTTCTCTGCATTGGTTTAAAAAACAGCAACACAACTATGACAGCAGAGAAAAAAAATGCAGAGATGATTTAGTGTGATAAAAAACAAACAAGTTGGAAACCATGACATATAGATGGTTCTCATTGTGCATATGTTACTATTTTGAGAAAATCAATTATAAATACCTCTATATTAATTCATAATTTAAGAATAATTCTGAAACAGTAAGTTAACTCTTTTCGATGTCCAAAATGCATAGTATTTTTAAAATGTTCTACTCTTTTAGCCGAAGTTCAACCAGGTTTATGTTATCAATTTTCTGACTTGTATTTCAAACTGACTAATGATTCCTGGTGCTTGAAACTTCCTGCAGAGTGAATATGTGCTGTGACAGAGTAGAGCTCTCGCTAGACTGAGTAAAGGCATAGAAATCCCTCTGAGCAATCTACTGGATGGAGGGTAATTGAGACGTCTGAAGATCAGAGGACTTCGCTTCGGGCACCTCGCACTCGACCAAGTAATAGAGTGCATTGTCACATGACATGTAATCCTTCTGATATTTACTGCAGTACAGTAAAATCCCTGACATGTTACATTCTCTGGACATGAGTCGTATTGCATTAGGGATTTTTCCTGGTTATTCCTGGTTTTCCTTCTGAAAATTGCGTTTAAGTTAGAACTAGTTTGAACTTTATTCAAAACACTCAGAAGTGTGTTTTATTTATTTTTATAGTAATTGTTTATAATACATAATGTTATAAGTGATGAAAAAACATGATTGAATTTCTACGTATAGTATTAACACGAATTGCCAACTTCTACGAAACAAACCCTTGAAAATCAATTGCGAGCAGGTAATAAAAATTAATAGAAGTTACAATAGAGACTATCTGGTTTAAATGACAATAATACTAATACTACTACTAATAATAAATAGAAAACATTTTGGAAATAACTATTAATTAAGGTATTGTAAAACAACATTTTATGTGAGTAATGTAAGAATCGAATGAAATAATTTTAGCACTCGCGTTTTTAGGTAATGCAATGCCTTAATAGAATACTATTACCTCCTTGCGTATCCTAACAAAAGTAAACGACCTTACTATCCCTATCGCTGAGAATTATTTAATATTTCATGTTGTTCAAAACTTTTTAAACAGAAACTTTTATTAAATATAAATAAATAAAATATAAATTATTTAATGTAATATAAGATAATTAATAATTAAATTAATACCGTCCGTGTGATACACCTTCCGATAGCGTAAAAATCCTTTGGGTAGCCATAGAAATGAAAAGGTACGTTCCTCCGCAATTCGTAATAAAAAGACAAGACGTAGGTTATGCAATTCGTTATACTTCGTTATATGAAGATATTGCATTTCAGGGGACACTTTTCCGGAATAATCCGTCGCCAGATAGACATAATATTATATTGTCGTCGGGTATTTATGTGTGTCACAAATTTCAGCTCAATCGGTTGGGAGGATCTGGTTAAAAATTCAGTTGCAATATTTGGTCCAAATATACAAAATAAATAACAAGAAAGAAAGAAATATCCAGAAAGAACAGAATATCGCTGGGAGAGAAGGGTATTTTAATTTATGGTCGACTTTGGCGATAGAATTAAATTTAAAGAAATTCAAAAGCACTGCCAACGTAAAGTGAGGTACACTCATCATTACCCTTATGGTCAAAGACAAAGTAAAAGCGTTAGCTACATGGTTAACACCCTCTGTATCAACGTCACACCAGTTCAACTGGCAATAATAAAATGAATAAATAAATAATTTAATGTCCAGAGAGGTGTTATAAACCATCGATGACAACGTCTTATATCAAAGATCTCAAATCAGAACATCTTATTTAAACGTAGGCTTCCGCGGACGGAAACTTGTTTGTCCGGGACAAACCGTGTCTTAGTAGATAAAACTACCAACGTTTCGGTCATCATGCTGTGGCCTTCTTCAGGGCAATGTCAGAGTCGTGCAGACCAAAGTCGCAGTCCTACTCTGCGAGTTCATTCTTTGGTGTTTAAGAATGGATCCACGCCTGCGCCATAAGGCGCTCATCGTTGATTGTCTCAAGGTTGAATGGATCACAAGACCTCCTGAAACAGTTTAGAGTGCCATGTCCGCCGGCAACCGGCGACTTAGGCACTC
>NNCF01131569.1:90428-115323 GCA_002313205.1 Laupala kohalensis | reverse complement strand
TATATACATACACTGTGAGATTAAAATATACAAATGTGGTCCAGTTGAGAGATACATTTCTACACTTCAACGTTATAAAAGACTTTATATTACTAATACTGTCTTTACTCTTTTTCCGGGAATGGATTTTCTCCTGAGATGTTTATATTATCATTTATAACGTGCTATTGTTTCCGAATATCATATTTTACGTCAATCATCATGATTATTTTAACACAAAATAACTCTTTATAAGTGTTCCTGAAATTAAATTAAAATTTATGTTTTACTCGGGAGGATATTCAACAATTCTTCAAATTAACATTACAATTCCAAAAATTAAATATTTTGTCTACATATTTATGTGAGACCCTATACAAATCGTAAAGAAAAAGCCGATTTATAATTGTACACTCAATGTAGTGATACCGTATATTTCTGCATATACGATAATATTTGATCCCTAAAAACGGTCTCCAAAATCCTGGGTCGTTTTATGGGACAGATACAAAAGAAAAGAGATTGAAATGTCTATACATTAAAACCATAATGAAATAAAAAACCCACTCACCAATGTACTAAAAACTCGACAAAATCGGTATCTAAGGGCAATAGCTAAGGGAAAATACATCCTTACATTCGTTGTTGAGAAGCTTGTCATCATCGGTTTAATTCGGTACCTAGCGAGTCGATTTCCTCATAGTATTCGTCAGTAAATCATAACAAATAGTCTTCAGAGCCATTCATGACAACAGAAATACCACACTCCTGGATTCTTAAGTCGTTGGTAATTTCGTAGTCGTAAGGTTTTGGGGTGGTTTTATAGTACAGATATACGCAAAAACTATAAAACGGGCGAAAATTTATCTCTAGTCTTCTCTGAAGCTCGTCGTATCTGCAGAAATATAGGGTATGTTTTATTCGCTTATTCGGAGATGAGCAGTTTGCATTTAATCGGACCCCAGGGACAGAGTAAAATTGAAACAGACAGTCGTTTTCTTGACGATAATTTCCGCAGTATTATGTCCTTACAAGAATATTAAAACATTTATAGCAGTGTCGCTTTAAAGGTAAATATTAACTTTTACATTAAAAAAGTACATAAAGAAGGGAAACGACTCACGAAAAAAATTAATAAAATTCTAAATGTGCTAACTCCAAATCAAGCACTGATGTATTATAAAACTGTTATTCCACCAACATAAAGCAATTCCTCAGCATAAAAGTAAGAAAGATTTCCTGAACATAAAGTCCTTAATTGTTACTATTTGTAATATCAAACGGGGACAAGTTTTGCGTGTAGTCTGAAAGCGTGATATAATACCATTCCAACGACTTTAAAATAACGAGTAAAAAGTTACTTGTACGTACCTGAATTTGAAATTGATTTCACTAAAGTTAGAGAAAACTGTTGTACTCTTATACCACAGGAATCTCATAATCGAAGTTGATATGGGAATATGAGATACCATACCTCATAACCTGCAGGTATTGCTGGTTGCATACCTCATGTATTAGGTGGTTGAAAATCACGACGACAAGTAAATGTACAAGTCGCAAACGTTGGTTTCCCTTATACCTTTTTTAATTATGAGCACATTTTTTGCCAGTAGATGGAAGCATATGTATGATTGTCGTAAAGGTTGCGTGAAATCTCTTAGGTAAATTTGTTAATATTGTTTTATCATATAACACGCTGCAAATTTTATTTTTATCTCAAGAGTGTGCTGAAATGTTAAATCCGTGTCTGCCTTAGGACCCTTGATCGGATTGAATAGGATGATACCTTGCTTGCTTTCGGAGAGTGTTTTATTTTGTACTCTTCGTGGTCAAACGTTGTTTGTAACGTTTTTTTTTTTACAAATTTATTCATTTATTCGCTAGATTACAAAAAAAGCATTAAATTGACATTGGACTGATTTTTTGTGAATATATTACTACCAATGTTCTACTTTTTTCTGAGCATTCAATGAGAACGCATTGAGATTTATTGTTGGATAGACTATTTCTCTGTTTCAGTTCTTTGTAGAGTTTGATTCACTGTTGCTTAGAAAATTGAATATGCAAAATATTGAATAGGGATTCATGATTCATAACGTAAAAACTTCAAAAATTGACGTTTACGCGTTATTCCGTACGGTTTTCAATATATCACCATAAAAATGTTTAAGTTTTAAAGTCAAAGAAAAAAATAAAGTGTAAGTTGTGAAGCATTTTAAAGTCGGAAATAAGGGGCACTCTAATAAACATCTCATACACCAATATGAAAATGTCCAAGAAAATTTCAGAGTATGCGGATGAAGTACACATCACAAATGATGTATCGCACTTTAAAGCAATAAAAAAGTTTTTGTAATTTTTTTTACAAATACATCCTCCATCTTTTCCTTTCCGAGTTAACAGCATTTAAAAATTACATCAAGAAAAGACGCTATTTGATTCGAAAAAATTGTTACTTGCCTACAAAAAATTGATTGTAGTGACGGGTCTGACCACGCTGGTCCACGTACAATTCTCGTGCATTATCATGTACTATTGATAACATAACTGATGTCTTGTCTACATTGTTTAATGCTAAGTATGAAACACACAACACGTTTCCTTTGTAGTCGGCTATAATAAATTATCTGAAAGCTGGCGAACTAGTTTCTTAGAATAATTATGTAACGTTGAATGAAAATGAGAGAATGGACCTGGGTTCGAACCCGGGACTTTTGAGTCTGGCGCGCACATGGGTTTACCGACTGCGCCATCCCGTTCGCCTCCTGGGCCCGCCTTCCATCCTCATTCAACTTGCGAGATCCAAAGACCTCTGAGGTGGTCTCGTAAAGACTAAACTCCTCATTTGCGGCGACTCCATTACGAAGTACTTTGTTTTGGGTAGTATTTTCCAATTCTGGTTCACAAACATAGAAATATCTTAGATGGCGGCAAGGTTCACCGCAATCTAAGAGATTTCTATGTTTTTAGAATAATTTGTTATTTTAATTTGTTCACCTCGATAAGATCATTATTTCAAAATATTCAAAATAATTTACATTTTATTTAATAATAATAATAATTTATAAGTCAGCAAGTGAGCATTGTTTGGTGGCAGATAGAAAANAAGGTATACATAACACACAAAATATTGATAAAAATTTGGACTAGCATTAAATGTTTCGTTGTCGTTCTTCTTGTAGAACAGTTTCCGTTTCTTTTTGTGAGATCAAATGAAAGAATGAGTTTGACAATGTAACCATTTGCGATTATTAAAGAAACGTATAACGAGGGAAGTTCACAGCAAAAAATGGAAACATTTGAAACAAATTAATTTGCACAGAGAATTATAATTTTACAACAAACTTGAGCTGTGAGTTGCGTAAGAGAAAATACGTGTCTTTATTTTAAATTCCATGAAAAGAGTTTTTATTATTTTTCTGCCACAAAACGTTTGTGATGTATGTTTATAAATTAGTTTCATATCCTGTATGGAATTACGTATTTTACTCCACTTCTGGGATAAAAGCTATTTCACGTATACGAAGTGAATTTATGGTTTCGCACGCTAGTAATTTTTGCATAACTGTAACCAGTAAAATGGCTGTATGCTTACTAAGTGGTATTTCATTCCAATTCACGAATGGATGTCAAGGTGTGGAAAATTTGACTAATTGTTATCGATAAATGTAAAAGTTCGACAGTTCGTATTTATCTTTATTTATATAACCATTCCTCTGTGATGGTTAATTTGAATAACGTTGTATCCATTGTATGTACTCATTTACTAAATACATTTTGCTTCACCTTTACACGATATATAATAAAATACGAGACAATACTTTAACCAAAATAAATAAAATATACACCGGAATAATGAATAAAAATGTCACAGTTTGGTACTTTATATTTAATCAGTAAGTCATATCTTCTCGCATTATTCTTTATGTATTCCTGGCCCGGGTTTTTCTCCGTTTTTCCTTCTGGTAGAGGCGGATTTCTTATACAGGTTCTCTAGGCTTTGTCTAGGGGCGTGTTTATTGTAACAATACATCGTTAATTTAGTGTTTTTTCAACTCTTATGATTTTTAAACACTGTACTCAGAATAATCGATAGTTCGATAATAACTTGAACATGTAAATTTACAAACATATTTGCGTTAAATTACAAACATATTGACATATATGTATTATTACTCGCAGTTAACTTTTTATCTTATCTAGGAACTTTTGCTGAAATTTTTGAATCCGCCTCTGCCTTAGGTTCCTTGATCGGAATTGACGGGATGGTCCCTTGCTTGCTTCCGGAGAGTGAATTAGTTTATTGTCGTCCACGTGGTTTGTACTGTTTTTTGACAATAAATTTATTATTATTATTTCATTTCTATCTATATCTTAAGATCAAAATACGTTTACTTACCTGTTTTTAAAAACATGTATAGCATTCTAATTTTTCAAATTCATAATAATTCAAATTTAATAAAACAAACTTGACTGTATACACTGCACCATATCGCCGGAACCGCGCCCGTCGAATTTTCGCTTCCGAGACTTTCTTTTCGTGGAATTCTACGTTTTTAGGATTTATTACCTTTGTTAAATGATCAAAACGAATAATTAAATTTTAAGATGACTGATTTTTTCCTTCTTAAATTGAAGTATTTTAACACTTCTATATTTTAGTAATGTTTTATCGATAATTTAGGTTCATTTTAGTCGGTACATTTGTTTTCTCGGACTTTTTTGTACAACTCTCTGAGGTAAACAGTAATGTCATTCATAATTGTCACCCATCTCTAACCGTTTAGGCAGTGTAAGCAAATTCTTTCTCAATTTTATCGACATTTATCGTCAGAAACCATTTGTATCTTTCTTTTCATGCTATTTAAAAAGAAAAGTTAGCCTATGTTCATCGCGTTACGCATATATATGAATAGGCAATGACGATAATAGCGATAAATTCGGGGGAGGGAATCAATCTTCGAAGACGTGTATTTGCTGACGCTGCTTAAACGATTGGAGGTATGTGACAACTATTAATGGCAATATTGTTACACATAAAGATTCCACAAAACATTCGGGACAGCATATCTCTATGTACAAATGTTAACCCAAATTATAAAAAAACGTTTTATTGGAAATAGACAGGTAAAAATACTTCAACTAAAGAGAGTTATTTACGTAGGAAAAAAAGAATCCTAATCCAACAGAAATTCATTCTGTGTTTCTAAAAACGATTTTGTCTCATTCATGCTAGAAACGATGAAAACTGCATGTAAATAGTAAAATTTGGATGAATAGTTTAGTTTTTAGAAGTGGTTCTGTTTTACAAGCAGCCAACGTCGTGCGTTGCCTCGGGAGGACCAGGCAAGCATTTGACTACACACTACTGGGCGTGAGGTGCTACATGTGTAGCAAAAATTTTCGACTTCCCATTTTGGACTATTCTGAAGTGTAAAGAAGAGTTAAAGTGCAACATAACAAAAACCCACGAGCAAAGCCGAGTCAAGTTTCTAATTACACATAAGTATTTTGTGGCATATTAATACTTTTTCGCTCACAGTTCTGTTCATGGCATAATGCAGCTTATCTTGTCACGTGGTAAGCGATATTAAATTTTCGTAGTGGTATTTCGTAGTTTTTTGCATGGATCCTTGTATTGTTTCCAAATAATTTCAAACATAAACTATTGCGATTAAAATTGCCAACGACGAGGAACGAAAATGACTCTGCGGCGGATCTCATAACAGTTTTCATACGGCGTAGTTATGTGCAATAGTTTTAATCTGAGCCACAGTGAGTTTAACTTTTATATTTCAAACTTTGGTTTAAGTGTATAATGATATTGAACATTTTTTTGCAAAATAATAAAACGACATATTTTATTATTTATGCTGTACCTTGTTCCTAGGTTAACTATAAAAATATTCAAGAGTTGAAAAAGTTCTTATCATAGACCAAATGTGAAGTTAACCCCTCCGATGACAAAGTGTGCTCGCAACCGAGTCACACTCTAGGTTTATTTCCCGCCGGGAACAGAAATAATTTGTAACTTTTCATTTCAATGGCATAGTTCAATACAGCTGTGACAATTGCAAAGTGTACCCTCCTTCTTCAATCCACTTCCTACTACCACCAACTCTAGCTATTTGTAAATACTACTAACACTTTTATTGTAGCCAAGTTATGCAGAAACCCAGCTAACCCCCCTCCCCAATTACTAACAAAAGTCCTCCTACCCACATCCTATCACCCCATGTAGATAAGGTAGGTAAGCTACAATAGCACGCTATATTTCCTATTTACAAATACTACTTTGAACAAAATATAAAATGTAAGCGTGAAGTTACGGTTTGTCACAGCCAATTTTAATTATGTAATATGCCACCCTTTTAATGTAAGGAAATGTAAGGTACGGAAGATATTTAACATCCTGTTAAATAATGTCCACCACAAGGAAATCATCAGTCACGGTTCACGCACATGTAAATTGACCACTAATTGCACAAATTCCCATTTCATGCATTAAAATGAATTACTTTTTAAAAGTGTAATTTCTTTATTTTTTGAAATAATATTCTATCTAACCTACGTATTTTCACAGGTTTTGGAGATAGTTTCGTTATTACACAAAAATTAATATTTACCTTCACCTTCGTAAATTTAAACAAAGTGATATTGACCGCCCTAATAGAATTTCTATTACCTGAGACCCGTCGTAATTGACTTGCTGAAGTGGTTTCTCTAATTAACATCACTTCATCACAGGCATCGGAGAGAGCTACTTACTATCATGGACGGCGGAGTTACTGAGTTCCAAGTTGTTCGTATGACCCAACTTTCATTTCCATGCTATGTATGGTCATTCAATATGGTGCTCCAATAGCGAATAGGTCAGGTATATTGGTACACGTAGAGATGAGAGGACCAACCTACTCCCAAAAATATTAATGATGAATAATGCAGTTTACATTGCTCGTCACATAAGAAAAGGAATGAGGAAGAAGTAGAAAAAACACGCGACTCTTCCTATCGCTGTAGACATGTGGGTGTTTTACTCGTGTCAGAAGTCACTAACGTCGTATTTATTTTATAATGTTACCTGTATTAGTGACAAAATACGCCAAAATGTTGGAAGGAAGTTTTGTTAAAATTACTTAAAATTGAAAAAAAATCCTTATTTATATATTTCCTTTTTTAAGAATTTTCATTCAAAGGAAGAAAGTGTATAAATAGAAACACTTGTTTTATTGAAAATTGTTTTCATAAAATGCAAGAAGACAGCAAACTCGTGACGGCCCAGCAGCAGCTTCCTGGAGCAGTTTTTTCACAAGTGTGAACAGAAAGAGAATCAATAAAGAACGCTACTTATTGTTGAAGCAGAATTAATCTCATTGAAGCTTATAAAAAAGTGAGATTTCATTGTCGTGAAGTTTGTTATTGATATGCCAATAATGAGTAGAAAATTGGGAAACAAATTCACACTATGTATAATGTGAACTTTGGTAAAATGTTTCAATATGAAAAAATGACCAAAAAACGAATTTGATAAGATACAATACTTATTTTCAGCCTCCTCCTCGTTTTTTTTGTAAAAAACCGCTTTAAAAACAGATGAACTTCCATCGTCATTCGACTGTCAAGGGAGTGCGAAGGTTGCGCGCTCTGAAGAAGGAATTCTGAAACTTTTTCGCCTGCCCTTCGCGATCTCGGTCCGGTCACTGGTGCAGTCTGGTGGCGTAAATTTAAACTACCCTTTTGCGAGGGAGTCGCAGCTGACTTAATTCAGTGTTTTCCCAGCGGCGTCCACCCGCTTACTGAAGAATATACTATATGTTCAAAGCGGGAATGTCAATTTTGCTGAACTGCGCAGGCGCTTAGACGCATGAGTAAGCAAGAGTTGGCTGATCGTCTCAGGTGTACTTAATCTATTGCCTGCACGATCCTACAAGCGTCTATTGAGCTTTTTCGAAACACACTAAAAAAAGTCCTTTCATCTGAGAAATACAAGGAAATATCTGGATCAGCAGTGAATCGTAGTGAAACACCAAAGACAACGAATATACAATATGGTAAAAGTACTACATATAAATTAATTAGGTTGTGTTGGATGAAAATGGGAGACGGGACCGTGATTATAACTCCGGACCTTCAGCTTGACGCGCTAAAGCGCTTACCAACTGCGCAGTTGGTAAGCCACAGTTCACCGCAATTTAACAGCCGAGATTTCTACAATCTAGACATTACGTTTTGTGATAATACAGTTTTTAGTATATAAAGATATAGGTCAGGGAGGCAAAGGTTTGGAATAACGGAGAACATCCCTCTGTCACGATGCCTGCCGGTGCACATGGGCATCAATTTTACTTCGTATCTCGGCATTTATTTCTTCATATTTTAATATCACCGTTTCTACACCGTTCAGAGCGAGAAATACGTTCCATTTTTTATCGAAGAGGAGTTACACAACGTTTTTTATACGCGACACACACAAACAAGATGAAAAGTTCCCCTCGTTGAATCCAGCGCTATTTTTTAGGATTCATTTCACCTTCCTGGAAACTACGTAAGCTGACTTTTGACAGCTCTCCATTTAAATTCGCGTGGGAAATGAACACTGAGGATTTCCGGCTCTTGCTTGTTTAGTAGAGGCTCTACTATCGCCCTGTGATATGGCATTGTGTCAGGAAGAGCCGAAGTCGATTTTTCAAAGACTCATTCGGATTTACCCGTCATATAGCTTCGCTTTGGAACTAAATGAGTCTGGAATCAACCTGTTAACTCCGGAGATATTTGTAAACTCGTTTTCTGTGAGAAGAATGAGTTCAGACGAATTTACTTTTTTGATGTTGGTTTAATATTTCTTATATATGGGGCTTCCAGTAATAACCAGGTAATAGAATTTTTTAAAAAATGAGATAAATTTTTTGATGTTTGCTAATTTTTTTTTCTTTTAATCTAAATGTTTAAAGAGGGTACTATCTTCTCGAATCAGCAAGGAAAATTTATGTGCAAGAAAAGTTATAAACGGTTAAGTGTACGATTAATAGAAAAAAAACAAGTAACTTCAGTAAAAAATTTCGTAAAAAAGCTATTTACTTACATACATAAGAGAAGAAACTGAATAATATAAGTAAATAGCCATCAGGACGACATCAAAGTTATATCTGAAAAGCGATTTGAAAACTATAAACGTGAGTAACTAGAAAAATCAAAAAGTAAACTAATATGATTACTACCAGAAGCAACAGGTAATATAATTAATATTCCATTCTACGTGCATATGTATTGAAGACAATCAAAATATTGAAACATGCACATGGAGTGGAATATTAATGAAAATAGACAATCGGAGTGAGAGTGACGTTTATATTGAGATAAAATAATTCTTTGAAAGATGCACCTAATAAGTACAGTATACAAAACCACGATAGTGACAAATGAAAAAGAGAACACGTGAATTAAAATATTACGGTGATATGTAAGGAAATAATTAAAAACTTATGACCTTTTATGGACGAATATTAGATTCTATAATGGACGTTAATAGAAGTAGGATACGTATAGAACTTCACGTGGATATTTTCCATCACCTTATCCTATTCAAACTACATATAGGACATAGTTTCAAACTGCATCCAACGTCATCGACAAAAAATATTGAACACATCACGCTCATTTCCTTGTCCCAGCAATAATAATTTTGGCATTACCCTAAAGCAAGCCATTCACGGTCGCTCCGAAAGGAGTGGCGCGGATGGTGCGGAGAGAACAAAAAAACGGTTGAAACTCCGCTGGCCAATCACGAATTCTTCATCCTGCTAAACACCATGAGGTCTTTGCGAGTAGTCGGAGTGATGGAGCAGAAGTTCGGTGTAATCTATTTTGGACTGCTTGGATTTCTATCCGCACCAGTTCACTAATTTTTTAAATTATTTTTTGATCTTAGATCCTAGATCACCCTGACTTTAACAATGTCATTACAGGGTTCTGATTTTGAAACGTCATTTCCGTTTCCGAACTCTCTTTTCTCATCTATTGATATATCACTCCTTTTCTATTCCATCCCAAATTGTTTCAATTTTTGTTATATAATCTCAAAATAATTTAAATTTAGCTTCTTCTATTAATTTTTCCTTGCACTTGCCATTAAAAAATGTCTACACGTGTAAAATCTAAAAGAAATTTTTCTCGCTCATCGACATAAAAATCACATTCCCAAATTACAGTTTCCGTCTTCTTCACCCCTGCCACACAAGTCCTTCTCTACATCCCTTCCAATTCTCTGTATATACTAGTTAAAATTACAATGGGTTATCAGAATCTTCATAAATGTCTCGTTTGGTTTAAACCAATCTTTTATTCCTTTCTGTGAAGGTCACACCACGAATTTATACATAAGTTACAAACATGCACATTGGTGACCCCGTTAACGTCACTCACTCCATTCGGCAGGATGGAGTGACCGTGTATGACCACCTAACAACCAAAATAATCCGATTCTCGAACAGTCGATACCGATTCTATTTAAATATTTAAACTGGATCATCGGAAGTCCTCGGACATTTTAAATTACGAAATTATTATTAATTTAGTAAATTCTTCACTTATTCGCAGAAAGTGTTATTTAACTTTTTTCATTTATTTTCCTTTTTAAATCCTGCTCCGAACAATGTCAATATATGGTATTTCAACATTACCTGCCTTATATTCCGTTTACGTCTCTCATTATCGTGTAATAAAATAATAAACAATAAATTAATTGAACGGGGGTTACAAATGAATGAAAAAGAAATACAAGATATGTCAATACTCAATTATTTTTCACAATATTCTAATATCAAATTCTAGTACCATAAATCTTGAATGTGTTGTATTTCTCTTGTTTCTCTATTAAGGTGTTACACAAACGAGTGTTCAGGACATTAATTTTCAAGTACTCATTTGCTCAAATACTCACTTCACTCTGATCCATAAGTTGGACATTCCCATAATATGTGTTGCACATTTTCTGTTTCTATTTGGCACATAAATATATCATTTGAGTTATTCAACTGCGGATCACGCTCGATTTCAAACGAACCATGATATGTGTATCTTGATCTCGACTCAAGGAGTAATACAAGTTCGGAACTCATCTGGCAACTTGCTCTTATCATCGACGGGTGCGCCACTCCTTTGCGTAGTCTCTCTTTTCCCCACATGAGAATTTTTTTTATCCTTTGACCTTAGCGATGTTGCCACTCTGAGTAAGGTTGGTGTAAGTTTTGCTTTGAGAGCGCAACCTTTCAGGTCCTGTCAGTCAATTTCCTAGAACTTGCTGGCGTCACCCTCGAAGTCTACCCTCGCACGGTGGCAGCTAGCAGTGGCATTACAAAGCATTCGTTCGCCAGCGTCTCACGAGACAACTTGTTGCTCGCTGTGTTACAAGCTGACTAGAACATATAAAGTCTCACTTTCCGATTAAGAAATGTAGGACTCACTTATTGTGCGGTGCCTTCCGCCTTACAGATTCCGTCAGACACAAAGCATGCAATACGATCATCCATTCTTAACACACGACAAGCCGAATGGGAAAATTACGCCTTCAAGTTGATGATGGTAAAATATTCCGTTAAGACCTGATCGTCTTCATCCCGTGTGAACACACGTGAAGAAGTGATCCTTACACTTCTTCGTCTTAGGGCAATTCCACGTCAAATCAACACAGTTTTAATATATTTTCTACATGACCATCTCAGATTTTGATAAACATTTTGTAGCGAGGTAGTCATTATATAGATTAAGAAAATTTTCGAGAATTTTTGTAAAATTTCATCCTGTTTGGAAGTTACAACGATGTCAAGTGTAAAAAATCTCCACAAAACGGCTGTACACCAAAGTTTTGAATCGATCTGGAAGCTCTCCTAATTAAGATAGATGGTCGACAGGTCATTTTACAGTTTATTTAATGATCCTTACAATAATATAATATATAACATATGTCAAAGAGGAAAAAAATTACATGTTAAAAAACAAATTTTTAAATTATGTTATGTTGAATGAATATTATTTATGTTATGTTGAATGAAAATGGGAGACACAACCAAGATTTCTGTGTGTTTGTGAACCAAATTTTTTTACTTTTAATATCTCAAAATGGTCATCTTTGAACATTTTCAAATTAATACTTAAATAGTTTATATTCTATTTGATCTGGGAAAACATGAATATGGGATGAAAAAGAGTTCAGTGTTAAAACAAGAAAATGGAGGTTTCTTGTCGCGTACCGCGTTCGGAGCAAGAATTTTTCTTTTAATTCTTGCTATACTCTATTATTACGTAAAATATTGCTCCAGTATGATAATACAATGTATGTATTGTCAGATAAGTATCTCACTTTGAAATATAAATATTATAATTATGGAAATTTCAAACGCTTAGGTATCTCTAATCTTTCCCATGTCATCTTTACGCGGTGAACCGCATCCCATATGTGAGACTTGCAACACAATACTTAACTGCCCACCCACGTGCCCCATTGTATGTTCACTTCCGAAACCAACTCCAGTGAAATCATTAAAATCATCAGTTTACTAAAAACAAATTTTCAACGAGCATAGATGATATACACGAATTTATTGTTAAATTTTCTTCCAGCGTTATATTAAATCCACTCATGAATATATTTAATAGTTCTTTATCGGAAGGGGTATTTCCTAACATATTTAAGAGAGTTAAAGTGAAACCTTTATACAAGAAAGGAAACAAACCCAATGTTGGTAATTATCTACCAATATCTCTACTACCCGCTTTCTCAAAAATCCTTAAAAATTGGTTCTATAAGCGTCTTCTAGATTTTCTATCAAAAAATTACATTCTCTGACGATTAACACGGATTTCGGAAATCCTTTTCCATATTTTCTTTCTTAAACGATGTTACCACTTCTCTTGATCATGTAGAAAATACTCAAGGTTTTTTTTTTCATTTATCTAAAGCATTCGATGTGATTGATCAAATTCTCCTTTCAAAATTACGATCTTTTGGCATTTGTGGACTTGCGCATCAATGGCTGACATATTATTTAAAAGTCAGATATCAACAGGTCGAAATATCATATACAAAAAATAAAGCACTTCAGCATTGCCTTTCAAATACGAAGCCAATAACACGCGGAGTTCCCCAAGGTTCAATTAGTGTCTTTTTTTTAATGTGAATGATATGTCGTCTTCTACATCAGATTGCAAAATGACACTAATTTACTATGTAAACACGCCAACGCTCAAAAAGTTTTGTCTAACCTCTCGGTTTGGTTCCATGCAAATCACCTAATTGTAAACACTGACAAAACAGTGTCTATGTCATTTCACAATAGTAATACAAAATCTTTACCCCAGGTTTGTCTTTCTTTAAACGGAATACAATTAAAAGCTGTTACGAATGCAAAATACTTAGGTGTTCATATTTAAGATAATCTCAAATGGAATTGTAACGTTCACAATCTTAATTTCAAACTTTACCCGACAATCTGGTACACAACGCAGTATTTCATCCTTCCTCTTCTTCCATTCGTTTCTACAACAGACTGAGAGCAACCAAACCATTTGGATATCGCTCCAAACAAATTTTGGAAATATCTCCTGTTACATGATGATGAACCCGTTTGTGAGGAGTGTAGCTCTTCTCTGAAAGTTCGTCACCTTCTAACTGAGTGCAGAAAATACACCAGAATACGGAGACAAATTTGTCTGGCTGCAGATTTACCAACTATTCTCGGAAATGGAACGGATTATGTTAATAATCTATTGAATTTCATAAATGGATCGGTGCTCCCCCCACAAATTCTCGGGAGGGTTTAAATTTTCATTCTTCTTTCCTCTTCCGTATTATCATTTCTTTTTCTTTGTTTTGAAAATTATAGTTTTCTGAATTTACTTGTTTTTTGATATAATGTATTGGACTACTTTATTCTGTCCTTTCCTCTCATCTTTGTGTTTAGATATTTGGTGAATTCAGGAGGGTTTTCTTAGTGTGTATGGTCGAGAAATTCTGTGAGACCCACAAACGGGGAAGAATCTTTACGGCTCTTTCCTATGGTGAGAAACTATCACTGCGTTTTTCCCCACCTGCGAGGACTCTAATGACCTAAAGCCCCTAGAGAAAAAAGATTACATAATGGACGTTAATTTGAGTAATTCTATCCTTTTGTTGTAAAGTGAATTTCAACATTGTTTTTCAAAAATTTCGTCCATGCTGACGTGGTAAAACACAATTCTTGTCTATTCTGAGGAATAAGTCTTTCATTATCGCTCTCGAAAGGATTAACTCATTTATTTTAATTAGATAAACTATTATGAATTAAACACTGTCTTTCTTTCATACATGTTCTTTCTCTACTCTTGTTAGATAGCACAAAGTAAGTTACATAACGTGACTGACTCGCTTCTGTACTGCCACTCGAAATGAAAAGCTTCGTAATGTATTAATTTGACATATGTTTTGACAGGAATTTTTTACTCACTATACTCAGGTAAAAATGAAAAAAATATTTGTATTGAATTTGATTTGTGTTTGATTGTTGTTTCCCATTTAAGGTTTTATTTACACTGCAGTCTTTGCCAAATTATTCTTTGTGTTTTCATCATCTTGTAAATTCATAGTACCTCCGTCTTTTTGTTTCATTAAATAGATTTTCTCTCGCATCATGTTAATCAATACTCCCATCTTTTGCGCGTCTTTTACCTTCATTACACCACGCAAAACCACGACAATACTCTTGAGATACTTCCGTATGACCCAAGGAAGTACATCTGAGATGTAGTCTAATAGTAGATATTAAGGTATCACCATCATATACATTAATACGCAAATGCCCCTGAAAATTTTATTTCCTTTTTTTTTTGTGTAACTCGACGGAGCAAATCACACAAATGAAATATAGTGCTTCGGAGCACGAAAGGATAGTCGGTCTATTTCTGTTTCTTTTTATATCTTTCATCTCCTTCTTTCCAAGAAAACAGCATTGAAATTTACATCAAGAAAAGAAGCTACTTGAGTTATTTATTTGAAAAGGATGTTAGAATTCTTGAGTCTTAACAAATGACAGCTCTGACGCGCAGAGAATTGTAAGTGATTATGTAGTGCTCCTTTGTGTCTTCTCGTATTCTATTCGTAACTGCTCTCATTATCTGTTTAATACTAAATATGAAACCGATCGAAACTTGCCAACAAGTAACAGATGGAAGAAAGTTGTGCCTGCCATATTGTACAGTGAAATATAAAACTCTTGCTAAATGAAAATAAACATTCACACTACCGTAGGGTATTTTAGTATCACTCAATTTTATCTAGTTTAATTTTTAAGTTTAGTTGGGTGTGATATAGATTTCGAGTAGGCAGTTATTAAAAAATTGGTCCCCAATCAATGCTGCAAGATACATGATTTGAATCTCACTCTCTTAATTTTATTTGTTTCATTAATTTTTTTCCACATCGTGATGTCCTTCATAACACATTGGTTCTGTTTTTTTAACAGTAATTACGGTTCTTCATAACACATGTGCGAATTTTTACTGCCTTAGGTATTTCACAATGGGTAGACTATTATGATATTAACGCGCTGAAGATTCATGTCCCCGCGTGAGAGCTTTTCGTACACACCCCCACTCCATGAGTGCTATCTTCTGTGTAAATACTCCTTTATACAAACCAATTTAAGCGACACAGTAGATAAGTATTTCATGATTCATACCGAAGAATAGCATCGTACCTGTAAAGATTCTTGCACCACTCACGAAGTGTTGCTTAACTATTTTTCCTTTACTTTACCATAGTGTAATTTAAAAAAATGTAATTCACAAATTCTCAGCTAAAACATCATTTTTTTTTTTTCGTGGGGCTTTAGGGCTCGTCAACATCAAAGGTCATTAGAGCCCATGCTAAAACATCATTAATTTTATTCTTGCATTTCTTGTAAGCATTCACTGAATTTTTCTGAATAGATTTTCATGACGGTTCACTGACATTGTGGATAGAAGTCAAGTATTTTTATCGTAATAATGAAGGGTTTTACTAGCAGAGATTAAATGACATTCCCGTATTTACCTTCTTATCTTTAATTATTTTAATCATATGAAGGGTTTCGCGGTTCTATTACGTCAAAGTGCAAGTAAATTGCAAATTGGTAACGTAATTTTGCCGAAGAAAATTTTCCCTTTGAATTTCGCCCTGATAAAGTGGAGAGACGCTTTAGTAAAGCTCAGAGAAACTGTATTCAATTTTGGGTTGGTTTAGCAAAACGGGCAACAAACTTCACCTTGAATTGAGTTTTTACATGAACTCCTCTTGAAAGTTCGCGTAAGAAAGCGAGTCACTTTTCTATCCCACATAAAAAGGATTCCATCCAAATATCATTTGGAATATCACAAGTTTCACCTTCAACTTCTCACGACATAGCATAGTAACTCGTGCTTAGTAAAAAGTTCATCACATATAAAACACAAAAGAATAATTCGGTTTGTTTATTTATTTATTAAAACAATATTTCTTCTCAGAATGACGTCTATTATCTACTAACGAGTAAACAAATTAGTTCTAAATTTCTATTAATTTTGAAGCAAATCAATTATTTTAATATATTGAGGTTCGCAATGGGGTCTATTGAATGTGTATTTTCTACATTCCACATTTGACAGGATTGGATAATTTGTTTTTTATAACGGAACGAGAAGTAAAAGATATATATGCAGGACCTTTTGTATATTCAGGAACTCCATTTTTCGAAATTTAAAAGTTCCAATGTTTTAATAATTCTCATTTAAAATACAAATACTGCAAAAAGAATTTGCATTTGAGTAGAGAAATTGGACAAATGGTGACATTAATTTAAATTGAAAATTTGAGCATGGAAGTAGGGAGAGAAGTTTTTAATTATATGAATTTAAGAAATAGAAATGGAATTAAATTACGCCATGAGTCATGAAAATGAAGAACTTCATGCAACTTAAACATCTGATTAATGTAATTGCTATCCCGTGTACACGAGTAAGATGACATCCATTTGTCAAATGCAAGTACTGTTTCTTGTTATACAAAATAAAATGTAAAGATTGTAATGTAGGTGATATAGAAAGAAGAATCCAGGAGAGAATCACAAACGAAATTAAAAATCAGTTGAACAAAATGTAGTTTCCTCACAGAGCATTAACAATGATCACATGATGGATTAGGAAAATACATTAACTTTGAACAAAGAAGTTAATTATTACAAACGTTGTATATCAGAATTGATATTTAAAAAAAACTCACAGGAGTTTGAATGTACACTCAGACAAACTATCTTACAATACAATATTATAATATGTTTGTGTGTTTTTCCTTTTTTGTAAACATATTTTGTGCTTATATTTTTGTTTATATAATTTGATATTCTGATATGTTTATTGTTATAATTTGTTATTAGTTGATTACCTGACACGAATCAAATCCAAGTCGAAAGGTAGTGAGCTCGTCACACACACTTTTTTTGTGGTGCTATACGGTTTGACGACATCGAGGTCATTAGAGCCCTAAAATCTTGTACAGGTAGAGAAAAATGCAATTACGCACAAGAAGAGCCAACATGACTCTCCCCGCGAGTGGGACTTGCAGAATGACTCCACAATATCCTCTAAAAACCCTCCTGAATTACAATATATCAAAACATTACTCAAAACATCAACAAAAAAAAGAAAGAAAAAGAAAATGAAAGATACCCTAGCCTTCGCAACAACAGTGATCACCTTGCTCAAGTATTGACTATTAATAATAAACTAAAACCACTTAAAATCCTTTACAAATTTACAAGAGAGTTTAATGACATAAAAAAATCCATATTTATAAATTATTTGCGTGAAGAAACATGGAAAGATGTTTACAATTGCCAAAACACCGACGGCAAATTCAATGAATTAATCTCAATATTCCTAAAACATTACTTTAGTTTTCCCATAAAACGCAAGTTAATTAACACAAAGAAATACAATAGATGGATCACCCAAGGGATAAGGATTTCTTCAAAAAACAAACGCCGTTTATATTATCTTTCAAAACGCTTTAACCAACCACCCGAATTCCATAATTATTTTCGTAAATATAAGACTATTCTTCGAAAAGTAGTCTATGCCGCTAAAGTAATGGAAAACGACAGGCATATACTAAAATCGAATAACCGGATGAAAGCCACGTGGAATATTGTTAAAAATTACACGTCAACTTCTGAAAACCGCGAAGAAAATGATTCTTTACTAAACGATAGCAAAATCATAACAAATCCTCAGGACGTCGCAAATTTGTTTAATTTTTATTTCTCAGAAGTAGGTAAAATAACAAACTCAGTATATCCAAATCAACGTTCTCCAATTATATCCACCCACATACCCAATTCTATGTTCACTTCCGAAACTAACGCCAGTGAAGTCATGAGATCAATCAACTCATTAAAAAACAAATTTTCAAGAGGCGTAGATGATATACCTGAGTTTATTGTTAAATTTTCGTCCCATTCTATATTAAATCCACTGATAAATATCTTTAATAGTTCTTTATCGTAAGGGGTGTTTCCCAAAATATTTAAGAGAGCTAAAGTGAAACCTTTACACAAGAAAGAAACAAACTTAATATTGGAAATTACCGACCAATATCTCTACTACCCACTTTCTCAAAAATCCTAGAAAAAGTATTCTATAAGCATCTTCTATATTTTTTATCAAAAAATAACATTCTCTCTGACGATCAACACGGTTTTAGGAAATCCTTTTCCACTACAAGCGCCATATTTTCCTTCTTAAACGATGTTACCACATCTCTTGACCGTGGAGAAAATCCTCAGGGTGTCTTTCTTGACTTATCCAAAGCATTCGATGTCATCGATCACGGAATTCTCCTTTCCAAATTGCATTCTTTAGGCATTCGTGGACTTCCACATCAATGGCTAACTTCTTATTTAAATGATAGATATCAACAGGTAGAAATATCCTATTCTAAAAATAAAACACTTTAGCATTTTCATTCAGAAACAAGGCCACTTACTTGCGGAGTACCCCAAGGATCAATTCTCGGTCCTATACTCTTTTTTAAAAATGTGAACATGTCATCATCCACATCAGATTGCAAAATGGTTCTTTTTGCGGATGACACTAATTTACTATGTAAACACGCCAATGCTCAAAACGTTTTGTCATTTCGACTTGGTTTCATGCAAATCGTCTCATTGTAAACACTGACAAAACAGTGTCTATGTCATTTCACAATAGTATCACAAAACCTTTACTACAGGTTTCTCTTTCCTTAAACGGAACACAATTAAAAACTGTTACGAATACAAAATTCTTAGGTCTCCATATTCAAGACAACCTCAAATGGAATTGTCACATTGACAATCTTAATTCCCAATTAAGCAAATTGTGTTACGCATTCCGAATCTTAGTTAACGCAGTTAGTCCACGTATTTCCCGTTGCGTATATTTTGCAAACGTTTACTCCCATTTACGTTACGGCATTACCTTCTGGGGTAATTCCGGTCAGAGTATTCAAACTTTCACAATTCAGAAGAGGATAGTTCGGATAATTTGTAAATCTCACCCCCGAAACTCTTCTAAACCTTTATTGAAGGAATTAAATATCTTAACACTTCCCTGCATTTATGTTTATGAAACGGTCTTGTTTGTTAAGACCAAATTACTGAAGTGCCACCCTTGTTTTATACGAAACAGTCTCGTTCACGAACACAATACTCGCAATAGTAATAATATTCATCGGCCTAGAGTGTCAACCACTCTTTGCCAAAAAAGAACCATATCATTCGGGAAGCGTTCTATATAATTCCCTGCCCAAGAATATAAAAGATATTATGAAATTGAATATCTTCAAATCCGCGGTTAAAATCTACCTTTCTGCACCAGTACACTGTAAAAGAATTTATCGATTTTAATAAAAGTTAAATTCGTCTGGTACTTCAAAACGCCATTGCTGTAGTACTTTTAAATAAATTATAACAATTTCAAAAACTATTTTCTTGCAGGATTGTGTTGTCTTATGGCTCATATTATATTCTTTTGATGTTCACTCAACTATGACACGGTTGTGTACATTAATGCAGTAGCCCCATCCTGGCCCGGGTTTTTCTCCGTTTTTCCTTCGGGTAGAGGCGGATTTCTTATACAGGTTCTCTTGGCTTTGTCTAGGGGTGTGTTTATTGTAACAATAAATCGTGAATTTAGTGTTTTTTCAACTCTTATGATTTTTAAACACTATACTCAGAATAATATATAGTTCGATAATAACTTGTACATGTAAATTTACAAACATATTTGCGTTAAATTACAAACATATTGACATTCTATTAGTATTACAACTCGCATCTAACTTTTTATATTTTCTAGGAACTTTTGCTGAAATTTTTGAATCCGCCTCGGCTTGAGGGCCCTTGATCGGAATTGATGGGATGGTCAAAAATGAAATAATGATTTTCTGCCTGCGATCATTTTTGACTTTCTTCCTTAGTGTTGGCAGTTAAAATGTAATACTATCGAGTAGACTACTGATTATATATTCAACCTTTTTCCTAGTATTCAGAATTTTTGTTTGGCAAACAGTGTCACCAAATAACCTCCACTGATTCGAGACATAGCGTGGCGCTTTTGGAATACAAGCCACTGGGCACTCTCTTAATCAATCGTCGCAAGTAACCTTCTTGCAAGAGCCTGGAAACTATCATTAGGTGTTGAAGAGCGTTAGAGGGCTGCGAGTGGAAGTGGCACGGGACGTAATTAACGCACGGAGTGCTCGGGGACAAAGGCAGTGTGAACAACTTCCCTCACTCACCATACTCCTCCCATCCTGCCCGCCCTCAACCCCCACCCTACCCCGCCGCCGGACCACATTCACCAACACCGGACCACAAACCAAAGAATTCAGTAGTGTTAAGTATAAAGCGTATGTTCCTTCTGTCTGGATTTTAAACTGATGCGTTAAGTACGTACAATATGCATACAATACTGAAAATTGTATACTAATATAATCTATACTGTATGATTATACTAATATAATCTATAGTTCGATAATAATTTCTATGTGTAAATTTATGTGTTAAATTACAAACATATTGACATTCTATTTGTATTATAACTCGCAGCAACTTTTTATCTTATCTATGAATTTTTGCTGAAATTTTTGAATGCGCCTATGCCTTAGGGTCCTTGATCGGAACTGATGGAATGGTCCCTTGTTTAATTCCGGGGAGTAAAATTAGTTAGCTGTCCTCCACATGGTGATACGCAGTTTGTACTGTTTTTTGACAATAAATTTATAAAATTTATTATAATTGTTTCTGGTTTTTAATGTAATAACACGAAGGCAGAGAATTATAAATACTACCAAATGAATTTAGAATATTATATAAGAACGTCCTGCAAAGTAAGATAAAAATCCAGACTTGTTGACGGTTTTTTATACCTACTGTAGGATAATATTGATCAAATCTCAGCAGCAATTTCTCTTTGAATATTCATGAATTTTTTGTAAGTTCGATGTTTTATTTGTGAGTTGTTTTATAAATTTTAATGTCCAATAATTATTGTTTTCAATTTCATTTTAAATGCCGGGCAAAACCGAATAGTTTTATTAGTACACTATTGTGGGAAGAAGACATGATTGAATTTACAGATAATTTTCAGGAGTAAATCATGCTCAAATTAATACTTAGACCTTTCAGTTTTTGCAACAATAACAGTTGTAATCATTTCGAACATTAAATCTGTAGTGGTAGAATCATTACTTTCAAGAATTAAAACTTTTCTGAGAAACGTGAAATAAACACCCCTGAGTTGATCTTTAAAAGATGGAATTATCTAAGTAAAGAGATCCGTCATAAAATCGTTATAAAATAGTCGTACATGAGAGATAGAAAAATGTACTTTCCCTTTCATAGTTTGTAAAGAACTAGTTGGTATTAAACTTTGTAAGTAACATAAGAAAAGGATTATAGAACACAGAGAACAATTTCTATTATGCAATGAAACCCGCGAATTTTTCTAATATTTTGATGTTTAATGTCTGCTATTTGAGATATTAACGACCCTATGTAACTTGGTTGGTTGGTTTGTTTGTGTGCAATGTAAAAATATCTTTAACAAATATTTTGTTAAAGTCACGTCCTTGCGATGAGAATAAGGTGTGTGAGTCAGTTCCGTCCAATGTAATTTAATTAACATTTACTCATTCTCATGCTGTGGGAATAACAGTCAAGGAAAATTAGAAAATAATAATTTTTGCACGGAATTATCCATCATCGCGTGCATAGTAATACAATGGAAATAATAAATACCTATCAATTAAAGCAGACGATTTATATTCACTTCAAATAAAGTATATCTTAGCGTAAATACATTCAAAGTTCCGCAAAGATATACTTATAAACACATAACGCATTATCAAGCGAATTAAAACATTAAGACCAGAGATTCAAGTTAAATCGTCTAGATCCAATGTGTACAAATACGTTGCAATTATAATATGTTTTAAAGTGTTATATGTGTTTTTAAGTATATTATTTTGTGGTTAGTGAAACCTTTAATGTATTTCCACTAAGTTTTATTTAATTTGATGTGATAATAAATTGTCTGCTTTAATTTGTTGGTATTCATCATTTTCATTAATTTCTGTATAACTTCGAGAAATCCTGTGAACTAAAGTGTTTATTTTTAAACCACAGTGAAAGAGATTTCATGACATATTCAATTTCCATGTCCTCAGCAACATTGAACTGTCTCCTTCATTTAACGTCCTAATGAGGATCCCATTTCAATTTCGTGTACATCTGCACCAGAGCCTAACTCGTTTGGGTTGCCGCCGCAAACTCTGTGGCCAGTGTCACTTCCGGTCGCCTGCTTCATGTTTTAATTACTCCTCTATTTTCACATCCGACTCCCTCATACCCCCTGAGTGCGTCCATCTTCTTCCCTACAGCTATCTCCTCCAATCACCTCACCTCTATCTCTCACATGCATCGGGAAGAAGATTTATTTCAAATTTCTTGGGGGTCTCTAATTTAGCTTAAAAGTTTCTCGTTTCTTTATGTCTTTTCTTTCGTTAGTCAAATTCTTTAAAAAACAAAAACAAAGATGCATAGAAAAATGTATATAACTTCCCAAATAGTTTTTGAATAAGTTCTTGATTTGTTTTCATTGCGGTATTTGTAAATAAGAAATGAAGCGTGCTATCGAAGCTTATCTTCATGGGGCACAGTAGGTAGGAGGTGAGCGGTACAGCTATTGTTAGTAGGTGGACCGGTTAGCTGGGTTTACCAACAACTTGGCTCGCGTGCAGGGGTTAGGAGTAGTTAGTAATAGTGAGTGTTGGTGATACTAGGAGTTGTAGGAGATAGATAGAAGAATGAGAGTTCGCTTTCCAATTTTCACAGCTATAAATGTGACATAAAGTGAAATGCTTCTAATGTTTTTTCTGGTCCCGTCGGGAATTGAACCTAGAGTGTCTCAGTGGTTAGCAAGCTTGCTAGCCCTGAGCTATCAGAGGGAACATGAATAATTGGAAAACCCAGACAAAAGAAAAATACATATAACACATTATGATTCATAAGCAAGATCTACTTTAGTTCAGGGAATTCTTTAATTTCATTTTTAGGTTTTAAATATTGTCTTCTGCGACCGATTGTCCAGGACAGACCACGTCTCAGTAGATAGAACTACCAACCTTGCATTGGTGCAATACTCATCAGACGTAGCATGAGAGTTGAAATCGTTGTTAGATAGCTCGCACAGAATTGGGCACGCAATGGGACAGGGTGTACTGCTGAAAAGTCGCGTTACAACTTGCTCTGCTGCATGCTGGAAAAGTATATTTTTGTACTAGACCCCGTTCTATTTTCCTTGATAAATTCTCTGCTCGCTTCAGAAGGTAGGCAATGGGATGCGAGTTTTTTGTCGCAAGATCACCTAGTCGGAGGTGTACGTCAACGAGACTTCTCATCTGGTGGAAAGTACAGAAACGTGTGTCCCCAGCCTGGTCCAGGTATTTCCTGTTTTTCTTCAGGTAGAAGCGGATTTTTTAAGCAGGGTCTCTAGGCTCTTGCATAGGGGCGGCGGTCTTTTCAAATTGTTAATCTCGAATATACAGTTATTTTGAAAGTAACGAATAATCTATAGTTCGACAATGATACGTAAAGTTTCATAAGTACCTATCATTTTCGGCGTTTTATTTAATAGTAATTTGTTAATACTAGTAATATTCTGTTGATATTATTTCACGTAGATAATTTTTTTCTTATCTGAGGGGTGTGATGTAGCTTCAACCCACCTACACCTTACGCCCCTTGATCGGAATTGATGGGATAGTCCCGTGCATGCTTCAGGAGAGCAAATTAGTTTATAGTCCTCCAAGAGGTCATATGTATTTTGTAACTCCCATTTTAACGATAAATTTGCTTATTTATCTAATGGATGTGAAGAGAAAAAAGAAATTGATTAAGGAGATCGTTGCTTTGATCGATTCATTGAAGGAGGAACCATGCCTGTATGCTGCGGGTTCCATCAATTATCACAAAACATAATTGCGTGCCAAGGTCTATATTTTGCGTTTCCGTCGCCGTTTTGTTCATTTTCACGATATTGATTGCTATTGATATTGATTGCACTGATTACAACTCGCCTACGACGCATTTTATTCAATTGCATTATTCTATTAATCCATCTGCATCGATTACACCGGAATCCGTTTTTGAAGTCACACAGCAATACCGAGGGTGGCGAATGCAACTAATAGTGCACAGTAGTAGGCTTCGTGCGAGGCCAACCCGTTTCACTAAAGTACAAGTTAGCGACAAGTAAATTTTCACAAGTTTGTAAAAATATCCAGTTATTAACGTTTCACAAAGATACACTTGTTAACTTGTAATTACAAGTG
>NNCF01131569.1:0-39397 GCA_002313205.1 Laupala kohalensis | reverse complement strand
TTTTTTTCACATAAAGATGAAAAAACTCAAAATGTAGTGCCTGAATAAAGGATCATCTTGATAGGATGAATCAAGTAAATTTTATATTTATTTTCATTATTATAGAATAATTCTATTACACCCAATAGAATTAAACTATTTCTTAAAATATCAAAAATTCACGTGCATCTTACACTAATAATTAGTTATTTAAATATTTGTAAATTAAGTATACCGACAGAAATAGGGTATTTTTGTTTTCATTTTTCATTGTAGTATTTGTAAATGGGAAATGTAGCGCGCTGTTGAAGCTTATGTAGGAGGTAGGATGCAGGGCTATTGATAGTAGGTCTAGCTGTGTTTACTAACTTGGCCCACGAGGGGTTAGTAGGAGTTGTCAGTAATAGTTAAAGTTATTGATACTAGGAGGAGGTGGATAGAGGAAGGTGAGTAGCTTTTCAGTAGTCACAGTTATATGAACTAGGATATTAATGTGAAAAAGCTACAAATTTTTCTGGCCCCACCGGGTATTGAACCAGGAATAACTTGGTGATGAGCGAGCACGCTAACACTTTAGCAACGGAGGGTCATTAATGGAAGTATACCTTTTATAATTATTTGTTGTCTAGAAATCGTCTGTTGTCTAGAAATCGTCTAACAATGACCAGACAAATTTCTCCAAAATTTTCACAAACTTCTGATATCAAGATAAATTTCTGCATTTCTTAATGTTCCAGGATATAAATCTATACTATATGTAAGAAAAAACCGTTGTATTTTTCTATAATAATGGATAGATAACAAAACAGTGTTGTTGTTTTTTTGCAATAACTTAAAAACTAAATTTAACATTCGTTTCACTTTACAGGTTTTCTTAAGACCAATATCTCGCGTATTTAATTTTTTTGGCTGGGATGATTTTCTGAGACATAATATTGAATAATAACCTAAAAATCGCATATTTCGCACTTATTGCTTATTGCAAAAAACTAACCACCTCTACAATCCTAAAAAAACACAGGGGATCATATATTTTTGTATTTTACACAATACAACTACTTTCTAAATTCCTAAAAAATAGACTTAATCATTGGTTAGATTCCCCATTATCTAGGGAATGACTAGTGATTTATCAATCTTTATGAAATCGTGTGAGAGGGTGAATACGAATAAAGATGCTATTTAAATTTTATTTTCACGCCAATGGCGAACGCAAAATGACTCATTTTTGTTGAAAGCAATATACTGGTAATTGTTCATTGTACCCAAGGTAGACGGGTTGCTCAGGAAATGTTTCTTTTGAGATATCTATTCATGAAACTACGCGAAATTGCATGGAGAGAACAAATTAAACCCCCAGGCGATGCTGTGTGAGTCCAGCAAGTTAATATTGCATTACGTACTTTGTTTTCCGGTCGTGTTTCCTTCAATGAGAGCATTTCCGCCAAGTTTATTCCCTTCTTCAGGCTACAAATGAAGCAAATAAAATTCGTAATAAAAGAGAACAGTAAAAAGGATAGTACTTTACAAAGGAAACCTTTTAAAATACTACTTGCATTAATAATAGTAGAAAATAGTAATATTAATAATGATAATAATAACATTCAATACCGTGGAACACAATAGACCAGACGTAATTATTATAGATACAATTCAAAACACTGTCGTCATTGTCGACATAGCAGTGCCACTTGCCCGAAATATGCAGCAAACCTACGCTGAAAAACAAAAAGAAAACTGCCGACCTGACATATAGCATTAAGAATCAGTGGAAGGTAAACAAAGTTCAAATTCTGCCCTTAGTCGTTTCCAGCGCAGGACACTTACATAAGAACCTACGTAAAAATCTCGTAGCCCTAGGGATCAAGAAGGGAACTATATACCTCATCCAGAAGTCAGTCGTGCTTAACATCTGCCACATTGTCAGGAACTTCCTCAGTATTGATCTGTGAATAAATTTACTCACTATTGCTTGGAACTGATCCCGCAATCGATGAAAAACTGGAATGGACTGTGATGGAAACAGAAAACCAACAATAATAAAAATAAACCTGCTCATTGAAATTAGTAGAATCTGGGGTGTTAAAACAGAAGTAAAACATTGGTCACAAAAAAATTAAATAAAAACCTAGTAAAAATCCCAGGTAATACTAAGAACATGCAAGTGAAAGAAATTGCATTACTGGTAACAACTTACTAGTAACTGCGAAAGTTACCTTAAAAGAACGAAAATGAAAAGTCTGATCCTGAGGTATCTGGTTGCAATCGGACAAATGGAGCTGACGCTGACATCCACGATTGTGAAGAAATAATAATAATAATAATAATAATAATAATAATAATAATAACTTAATCACTTACTCACACTATGATAAACATTCAGTAAGGATATTAGAATGAGACTTGGTACCGATAAGTGCAGAACATTGGCCATTTCCAAAGGTAACATTAAAAGAGAACCTTGTACAACAAATGACAATGAAATTATTAAAGGAACGGAAGAAAATGAATTGTACAAATATCTGGGACTACAACATCCTAGATGCATAGACCATATATGCATAAAAAGGCAACTAACTGAGGAATTTGAAGATCGAGTCCAGAAATTAATGCATACAGATTTAAATGGCCGAAATTCAACAAAAGTAATTATTCATTTGTCATTCATATCACGTACTCATTTGGATTAGTTTCATGGACATTAACAGATATAGAAAACCTCCAGTGAAAAGTCAGAACCGTCATGACGAAGAATAGGTGACACCACAGGAGCTCAAATGTAGAAAGGCACAGTCCGCCTCGCAAGGAAGGAGGAAGGGGCATAATCCATTTGAAGAACCTACACAGTTCGCAGATAAAGCAACTCCGAGTTTTCTCTCGCCAGAGGAAGCAAGAATATAACTTTTACAAGACCATATGTGCAGCTGACATGAAATATACTCCTTTAAATTTAGCAGACCACTCTCCACAACCAAATGTAATTAACGCTGAAATCAGTTAGAGAATTAGCCAATGGAAATCTAAACCACTTCATGGTAGACATCGTCATGATTTAGATGAATCTCATGTCGACAAAGCTGCATTGAAAGCCTGGCTTACAAAAGGGGATCTATACTCGGAAACGGAGGGATTTCTCATGGCAATTCAAGACCAAGTAATAAGCACAAAAAATTATAAAAAATATATATTGCAAGACACTGACATAGCAGATGACAAATGTAGGAGATGCAAAATTAAACCAGAAAATATCCAACACATCACAGGAGGATGCACTCTATTAGCACAGACAGATTACACCCACAGACACAATCAGGTTGCTAATATCATCCATCAGAAACTCTGCGGGAAGAATGGACTAACAGAAGACACTGTCCCGTACTACATGTACTTCCCAAAATCCATTTCAGAAAACAGCAGATACAAAATTTATTTTGATAGATAAATCCTCACCGACAAGATAATCCATCACAACAGACCAGATATTATTCTAGTAGACAAACTCAAGAAAATCACACACATCATAGACATTGGAGTAACCAACACCGTACTTACAATGATATCATTCAAAAATATGAAGATTTGAAAACAGAAATTCTTCGCTTATCGCATTATGGAGTGTGTGTATATATTGTTCCTATAGTCCACTCCTCCACTAGAGTCATCCCTCACAGTCTGCATCTGAGCATCAATCGGTTTCAACTCCCCAAAAACGTATTTCTAACATTACAAAAAGCAGCCATTCTTGACACCTGTAGAATAGTCAGACGATTTTTAAATTGTGATATAGTTTGGGGTGAGGATGCTTGGTATACCCCGCACCTTACTCTGAATCCAAATACAAGTTGTGAAAAGAGTTCATGGAATAATAATAATAATATAATAATAATAATGACATGGAAATAAAAATACAGAGTTGAATATAGTTTGAAGAATTGTGTGTTTTGTATTGCACAGACGTAGGAGAAGGAACATTTATGTTAAGATTGCTTAAATGACGAGAAATAAAGGAAAATGTCATGTATTTTTAATACACAATATGTCTTTTTTGAGCACCCACATTGCTTTCTAGAATGTGAGTAGCGAAATGTTAAGGTGAGATAACATACAAATGAATACGTTACGAAACCCGACGAAAATGATCTCGTTGGAAATTATTAGAATACTTAAAACATTTTTATATGAATACTAAATTATGAAATAAAAATGAAAGGAATAAAGAAAAGTTTCATTTATTTCTAAAGCAATATTTTTTTCGTTTGTAGAAACAGATTATTAGTTTCTATTTCTCTCATAATTTAAACCAAGTAAGATACATTACGGTAGTTTTAATAAAGTACAACTCATTAATATCCCCCAACTCCATGAAAAGTTTCCCGTTTCATTTTCTGAATTCATTAATTATCAAATACAACGGTGTTGTTTTTTTTTATCAATATTTTAATTCATTTCTCAACTTTCGAGCTAAAAGGAGATAAAACGTGAAATGCACGCTTTTGATACGAGGTGTGATGGATTGGTTTCTACATATTAAATCTTCTCGTCTTTTCTCTTCATTTCTTGAAAAGGTACCTCGAGAACTAAGGGATGCAGTGATATACTATGTGTAAGAAAACCAGTGTTGGCAACATAAACGAACCGTGTACTAATGCAACTTGATAAGACTGTCATGTTGTCTAGTATAATTCATCCATTCTAATGTATAAATGCGTAAAGCGAATGTGTCTGTCTGTTTGCCACCTGATCACAGCTAGACCACGCTAGCGACCGTGATGAAATTTGGCAAAGAGAGAGTTCAGATATCGAGGATGAACGCAGGCTAATTTATCTTATTAAAATGTATGAAAAGGAAAGTATAAATTGTTCATGGCGATTAAAGTCGATAAAGTCGGGGAGAAAAAGAGTTATGTTTTCTTGCGATAAAACATTATTAAAAATTGAAGTATTAAAATACTTCAATTTAAGAGACTAATTTAAAAAAGAAAATATCAATCATCATCAAATTTAATGGATTTTTTTGTGCATTTAACAAATATAAAAACATCTGTAAATCGGAAAATGAATAGTTTTGCGATTTTAGATTTTACAACAATTGTGATGAAATGGGTGCAGCCGCGTTATGCCTCGGAAGCGAAAAAATTCTACCGGCGCGGTTCCTGCGAGATGGTGTAGTGTACACAGTCACGTTTTGTATTAAATTTGCATTATTATGAATTTGAAAAATTAGGATTCTGTACAAGTTTTTAAAATCTAGTAAGTAAAAGTATTTTGATCTTACAATATAAATAGATATTTTCCTGAGTGAAAGAAGATTAGTCTAGGAAAAATCCGGGGTGACGCCAGGTAATCATCGAGTTAGAATATAATTCTTTACCTCAGATAGGTAATAAACTACCTGAATTAACTTAATGTAACCATTGTTTTCAGTAAGTCTACTGAGCTATACAACTGTGAATAGTAATGTTGTGATGAAACCTTTCTGATATTTTAATCAGTAAAATGAAACTCCAAAATCTCTAGAATGCTTTCAGTATTGCGACTACAATTAAATAATCATAGTAGATAAATAATTAAAGTCTGTCGACCTTATGCGGGCGAAAAATATATATATCTTTTATTTTAAAGCTTACAACGTTTCACCTTTATGTGGAAGTCGTCGTCAAGTGGTACAATTGAACATGATATTAAATTTAAATATATACACAAAATATATTTACAAAAAAAGCGAAAACTACGCACAAATGTTATAATATAGTATTGTAAATACCAGATGACTTTTCTGTGTCTGAGCGTAAATTCAAACTCCTGTGTGTTTTTTTAGAAATATCATTTCTGATATGCAACGTTTATAATGATTAACTTTTTTTGACCAATATTAATGTATTATCCCCATCCATCAAGTGGTCACTGTTAATGCAATGTGTGGTTACTACAAATTGTTCAACTGATTTTAAATTTCGTTTGTGCTCCTGGATTCTAGTTATTAACCCTCTCTTTGTTTCAACTACGTGGCTAGCATTACAATCTTTGCGATTTATTATGTATACTTCATTGTTCCTGAATGCCTATAAATGCTTCCTATGACCGTAGTTTTGTTCGGAGCAGACAATTCCATGTTCCATAAATTTAAATACAAATAATAAATAGTACTTTTGTGGCGCAAGAATTTGAAACCAAGATGTTTCTGGAGGCAACTTATTATTCATTCCTTCTTCGATAGTTTAACATTTGCATTTTCCAGGTGAAAAAAAAAAATTGCTCCAAGTTTTAGTATATCTTGTTCGGTAAATACGTAAGTCGTGCTGTGACAAAAAATTATAGACTGGATGTACATTAATTCTCAAATGGAACTCAAGTAAATATCTCCTTCTTTAGAAAAACCTGTATAAATGTTTCAGCAGCATTAGGTTTCCTATTGCTATCCTACAGAATCCTTTGTTCACTCAAATGAACAAAAAAGTAAATCGTTTAGAAAAAGTTAAGTAAAAGGATGGTGAGTAAAGAATACCAACGAAATTCAAATGGAGAATAGTCTTTTAATTGTTTTTCACCCAACACTCAAGGGAGACGGAAATTTCCGGAATACTTTCCAACCAAACGCAATCTCACATCTTACTTTTTAGTGCAACGATAAAACAATCGTCTTTAGAGAACTCCTCCTTCACGATTTGGCGAGTCTCAGTAGTTAATAATTTACTCTTTTATCATTACAACAGAGAAACGAGTTTATACTATGGCAGTCTCCGTAGCAAGTGCCTAGCCCTAACCAAAATGTAAGTTAATTAGCTATAATATTATTAATTGGTAAACTGGTGCCATGATGTAATTTCAATTACAACATTTAGTTTATATGAATTATAAATTAATTATTAAATAAAAAGTTATTTAACTTAACTCATCATTTTTAGTATTATGATTAAAGTGTATTTTAAAATATTTCATTTAATAAATTAGTACAATATTGAATTCTATTCGCTTTCAATAATAAATCAAAATATCCATTTTAAAATGTATTTAATGTTTTATTAATCTACATTTTGTTGGAGACTTGAAAATTGGTTGTCTTGAATGTATTTTCAGTTGTGATCATTTTCATAAATATATAATCGAATTTTAATAGAATAAATTAAACATAATTCTTGTTTAACCATGGATATTTGAAGAAAATTACTAAAAAAACTGAAAGTGGTAAAAGTATTTTTTTTCGGTCCTTCGGTATGAATCCTTCGGTTCAGCGACAAACCTGTGACTTAACGAAGTAAAATCTTGGGTCGTCATGAGGGAATTTTACTCATATCTTCAAGTTCAGACTTTGCCTACAATAAATGAGTACCAGGCCGATTCAGATATCCAACCAACCATGATGCTGAACACATTACTTCCTCATTGAACCGGTACCAAAATATTAGGAGATAGGGAACAGATTAAATTACCAAATGTTGTCACAATAAAATAATAATATCAAAATTCATATTGATTTTAATTCAAACTTTCCTGGGTAGAATGTGTGGTGCGTTTTAGTTAAATTTTTTTAGAGAGTCTAAATCTCTAATTTTGACATTATCAGGTTTGCATATATAAGTTCTTTTGTCATGGTTATNAATAAAATAATAATATCAAAATTCATATTGATTTTAATTCAAACTTTCCTGGGTAGAATGTGTGGTGCGTTTTAGTTAAATTTTTTTACAGAGTCTAAATCTCTAATTTTGACATTATCAGGTTTGCATATATAAGTTCTTTTGTCATGGTTATTTAATATTAAGTAGAGTATGGTAGATGTGAATACATACTCAATATTCTTCTAAAAATTGTTTTTCATCGTCTTATAAGCATTTGAACTACGAAACACGTATCCAGACAAGCCATACACCTTAGAATTGCCAACTCTAAGAACCATCATCCTTTCTGTAACTCGCAAATACTCGCTCGTTAACTGTATCTCCCTGCGGACGTTTGCCGCCCGTCGCCGTTCCTTTGTTCGAACCCGTTCTGAAACAACTGACGCACGCAGCAGTGCTCTGAAACAACTAACGCAGGATCATTGAGCGCCTCTTCGTGTTCCAGTCATCAATTCTCTTGCATCGTGAGACGACGTTATACTGTCGGAGCATAATCTCTCAAATGATCCTCCAGCAAAACAATGGCTCCTCGAGGACCGTATTCAGCTGCGTGACGGCCAACGCGAAATTCAGGCTCGCGGAGTATTATCAACGTAAGCTCTCATAGTAAATTTGGTTATTCAATAGACTATCACCTGTCGCTATATTATCCGTCCATTTCTCCCAAGAGTTAAAGCGAAAGGTCTGGGACAATCAAATGGAAATAAACGTAAGACATATTATTTTAGGAAATAAAACACTCTTGCCAGAATATATGAATTCTTTTAATAGGATTATAAACTTTTGAACTTGAAATGACTCGATATTTCTCTTGTATTTTATAAGCTCACAATGAAGATGTTTTCGAAATTCCGTAAATTTCGGGTCAGTGAGGGTATTATTTTTCTTGTATCCTCACTATCTCGTGAAATATTAATTGGTCTTGAATGTAAACTTGCTCATTTTGTCTGCAATGATTATAACGAAGAGTAAACTGTATCATAACTACAAAATCTCCTATCCGAAGTTTGGCCGGGTCAGCTAGTCTTCAATATCATTTCCTCGAGTTTCGGTATACACATCATACCTACACTCATCTACACTATCCGGTATTCATAAACGATGTTATAATTATTATTGTAGTATTTGTAAATGGGAAATGTAGCGTGCAATTGAAGATTATTTAGGAGGTTGGAGGTGGATGATAAGGCTATTGTTAGTAGGTGTGCCGGTTGGCTGGGTTTACCAACAACTTGGTCCACGTGTAGGTAATGNTATTTGTAAATGGGAAATGTAGCGTGCAATTGAAGATTATTTAGGAGGTTGGAGGTGGATGATAAGGCTATTGTTGGTAGGTGTGCCGGTTGGCTGGGTTTACCAACAACTTGGTCCACGTGTAGGTAATACTAGGAGTAGTAAGGGGTGGATAGAGGGAGAGTTCGCTTTCCAGTTGTCACTGCTGTATAAACTGGGACATCGAAAAGTAAAAAGCTACAAGTGTTTTCTGTCCTACTAATATTTGAATCCGGAGGAAGCAAGCATGCTAAACCTGAGAAGATTACATGATATTAAACTATGAATGAAATTCATAAAAAAAGTTAACTCTTACAGTGAAATAAGTAAATTATCATTATTCTGTTTTATGTGTTCCGTTATAATCTCACCAGCGTGAGCTTCATTCCCTACAGATGGGAAATTGGAATTTTCGGTTGCTCGTTCATCTTAACTGACATTTCCACCCCCTGAATCATAATACCTCTGTCGACAAGATTCCCCAAGATCGGGGTGGGGTGGGGGCAATAATTGATACATCGCGTGTTTCTTTTGGAGACATACTTCAAATGAAAAGTATATGATAATTCTTAACTATAACGAGGCACATTATTTGCTGAATGGTGTTACAAATCACTTCTAAACAATAATCTTCAAGTATATTTTCTTTATTATTTAGCGAATTGTCTATTTTTATGTAGACTTACATGTTATTCTCGTCAACTTCAATGGTTGTAATAATTTTTCTTTCGAATCTAAGGTTTTCATTACATCTCCAAAAATTATTGCTCCAAAATTGCATTGAATGAATTGAAAGTTTATTTTATATTGAAGTTATACTCATTTTAGCATAATAAATTTTTTTTCGTTTTTTTTCTTCTTCAAGTTAATTAATCGAGGTGTGAGAAATACCTCAACATTGTAAAGATAATTATTTGATATTGGGGTTTTTACATTGACGGAATAAAATGTGAACAAAGAAATATTATTTTCATATAACATTTTCATGAGGGGAATATTTTACAGTCCGTAAAAAATATTGTCTCCAAAAAATTAATTCATGAAATTGTTGTTTTTGAATAATGTCCTATTTCTATTGCATTATTATCAAAAACCTTTCAAAACTTTAAATGGAATTGTTCCTTATTGTTAGAACACTATCCATCTAACTTCTTAATTCCTAAGTATGGAAAACCTGCATCATCGAAATTTACACCTCTTAATTCATGTTTTACCACCATTTCAATTAACGTTTAATCGTTTCAAAGTATAACAAATCGAAAAAAATAAGAAAACGTAAGAATTGTTTTAATTCTAATAATATTCTTAAATAAGTATAATACTATACTTGTTTTAGCTCACAGTAAATACACCATTCATCGGATCACCAAAGTCTCGAATTTACAATAAACAAATTTACGAGAAAACATATTAAATAATAACACAGAGCAAACATAGTGAACATTTATACATTTGCCACATACCCATCTTATAATTTAATAGGTTTTCTAGTTAGCTTTTTTATTGTGTAGTATTTTTAATCGTTGATGTGTTTATATATAAATACCCCTAAAGATAACGATACAAGTCGAAACGTTGGCGATCTGATGAACGATATATTTATTGTGACCTAAAATTAAGATATAACTATACTTATTTTAACATGTGGTCAAGAATTTCGACTAATATTCTTCAAGATCTCCAATGTTTCCTCGGGACGTAAGGGAGGGCGTAACGATATATACGAGTATAAGAGCATCAAATTCATTATATTCCATGAAAATTCTTAAATTGTCCATTGCAAATATTTACGCAGCACTCACTGAGTAGATAGAAATTCACTTATTTTTTTATGCATGTCTTACGCTTTAACAGAACGATAAAGGAAAAATTGTAATATTGAGGTTCGATTTGCAATAGTAAACTTATTTTTCCAGAATAATAATAATTACGTTTAATTTTCATGCAAATAAGTGATTTAGAAACATAAGTATTTGTTAACTCATTTATTAAGAATCTATTCTTTTATATTTATATTAAGACAAAAATCAGGTAATAATACAATAATATTTATAATATGAGATATTCGAAAAAATAGTCACATTAGCAGTCAAAATTAAGTAATGTTTACTGCGCATTAAGATTGCATTCAAGAATTACTTTTTAATACCCACCTTTGCAAAGAAGTTTGTTCTTATACAGTTGTATTGGGGAATATTTCATCTTAAAATCTTCCTCTCCTGAAGCCCTCTAGCTTTCCGAAACTCGTTTTCTGTCCCTTTGGGGCTTCCTCCAAGACTTGGTTACGAGCAGAATCTCTACATTCATGATGACCTTTGCAAACTCATAAGAACCCAAGTTGTTAGAACTGATAAACTCTAGTCGCTGCGATTTCTTCAAGATAATCTTAAGAATCAATATCTACTGGTGGGAACTTCTCCAAATGGCTCATCCAAACTTTTGAACATATTCGGTTTTATGAATCTCGGGAAATAGTTCTCAAACTTATTTGAATAAGATCGCGATTCAACAAATTACGTTCACTAGTTTTGTTCCTCGATGTGAAGTAATATATGATGACTGATTAATTCTTTATGGGTCACTACTCACATGCCATAGAAGATATTTCTCAATTAATTCTGATTTGTTAAGTACATAAAACATAAAAATTCATCAAAACCTCCATTAAACAAGAGTAACGTCGCGCATTTCGTCATAATCAGAAAAAAAGCAAGTTAATATTTTGTTTTATTCATGAAAAATCTTTCTTGAATTTGGAACTAAAATTCAGTATAATTGAATAAAAAATTCCAATATAAAAAATTGCTACTATTATACCTCAAAATCTTTATATAGAGATAACTCACAATGCTTAAAACTAAATGAGGAATTACAGTAATATTTATCACTGGTGCAAAATTTCATTGCTTATACAAAATAAAACCTAACATCAGAAAACGAAAGTCAGAACGTAATAAAAAACTAAATGTAAATTTGTGTTCCTTAACTACGATTATTATAATCCGTTATATGAGTGAGTATTTCAATTTTTGTAGAATAAATTGCAACTTTCGTTCAACGGAAACATTTATTTCATACTAGCAGAGCTTCCCCGCGTTGCCCGAGATTTAAAACAAAAACAACTTAAAACCATCATTACTGAACATTGAAAATTTTAAAACAATTCTCAAATAAAACAAAAAATATTTCCATTGTTAAACCATCATTCGAATAGTTACATGAACATTCAAAGAAAATTTTATTCTGTGAATTGATATATTTTACCTCTGACAGGATTATAAAAAACCTGTTAACAAGTTTGTATTTTTTAGCTCATTTTACCTGGTGTTTTTATATAATATTACAAAGTCATATATTAGATTCCATTCTATTTCTCAACTTTCGTGATATTCAATTTTCACTTTTGTGTATTTTAAAAATTAAAAACAACGAATAAAACACGATTTTCAGTATTCTATGCTTCTATGTGCCTAATTAGGAGTCTTTTTAAAATCCAGTCAGAAGGAAAATAGACATTACGCAGAATGCTTAATAAACAATGAACATAGTTAAGACTTCTGAATTCATTGGTTTTCATTTCACTTCTAGATAACGAAGCGAAAATGTCATTAAACACCTTTTTCGCATATACGCTTCTACAAAACTCTAAAATTGAGCCAATTTGGGTCATTTAGCGTTTTTTTTTAAATTGAGTATTTAATGCTCTACAACTCTTTTTGTTCATCTCCTTTAATGGAGCGCTCATTCCGAAGTTTAAGATGTTTGAAAATGACTATTACAACTTTTTTCGCTGGGTTGCTAAAAATTGGTGCTGTTTGATCGGTCATTGCGAGCAAACTGCTGAACCCAATTTAATGTTTGTGGTATTTATTTGACGCAAAATTTTATGCTCTTTAATTCTGGATAGAGTATACTTTTCTACGCGATGCTTTGTTTTGGAGATATAAGGAAAAAACTTCTTGTTATTTTGGCTGCTAAAAGTTGTGCTCACCTCCTGAGTGAAAACTCAGATTCCATGTATTTGGGACCAAATGAAGGTGTTAAGACGATTTCCTGCTTTGTCCGAATTTATTCCATCAAAAACTCTATTTTTACTGGCCTATTATATAATTATGCATCTTCGATTCGTTCTCGTACATTAAACATTCAGTGGATTGTCGACGTAATGCAATTCGGCGGACTCATTAGTAAGCTTAATATTCAACAAGTGAAGATTCGCTTCGACTGATTAGCAACGAATTTTAATTGTTTTTCTTCTTATTCATCAACATTAACCAAACTTTGCGTTTTAATTGCAATAATTCTTAAAAATTTGCCTTTGAAATTTTAAATAATTTCATCGATATTTTTTCCAATTTCAATGTCACAGACATTCCATAAAATTGGCTTTTATTGGAAAAGATTTGAAAAATGTATGCGTAAAATATAAAGATGTATTGTTGACACACTTTGAGGGAGAATTGTGTCTGAAAGACAAAATGGCCTGTGTGGTGGTTAGCTCCCAAAGTAAAGGAGTCAGTGCAGGGGTACCAGGTTACGGTAATAACCCGTCGTGGGTTTTACCTGGCCTATTTTCTTACAGGATTTCATACACGGAAAATTCTCTTTTTTTAAAAAAAATAAACAATCGAAAGTAAAATAGGTCTTAAATCTCCAAAACAACGTAGATAAAATCTGTAACCATTCCATAGCAACAATGATTGTTCGACGCAATGAATAAGTGACAGTATTTTAATGAAAATGAATGAATAATTACAGGTTTTTATTTCAACAAAATACTAATTTAAAATAACTACTTTACATAATTCTTAGAGTATTACATCCCGAGGATATAATTGTTTCGGACGGTATGCAAATTTTCGACAACAAACAATAGTGGACCACAATCGACCACAATCAATAGTGGATAGTGTCTGATCGACTTACCACTTTTCTCTTTTATTTCATAAGTAGCTGTGTTGAAAACAATGACTTGCTTAAGTGATGTCATAATTGAGCAACATACGGATAATTATAAAATTAAATTTAAGGAAATATTCACGTAAAAACGTTAGATACTACTTAAACACATAAAACATTGAAATAAGTAAAGGTGTTTTAATCCTATCTCTAATCCTAGATTTAATATACAAGGCACAAATTCACACCACACATATGTAATCATCAAGAAAGTACAACATATGTGATTTTTCGAGTTACCAAGATACAATCCAATTTTTTATGAGGTACTCCATTACATAGTCTATTGTCAAAAAATATTTTATCTGCTAGATTAACTCAAATGTTTATGCGAAATCAATTGATACCCGCTCCTCTGAAATACGGAAGTAATTACGGGAACTTCCGCGCTTTCCTTGTGTTATGTACACTCAATGTCCGATTGTATCGCTTCCATTGGACCCATAAAGGTTAGCAGCTGCGGGTTGGTGTAATTAGTTCCGTGCAGCGGGAAGCGATCGTGCGTTGTTTCACAGTCATTGCCTTTATACGATCTCCGCTTGTGGTTATGGCGAATGGGGCTGGACAAGCAATTCTGCGAGACGGATGCTAGGACAAGTGTTTTGGTTAGTGAAATAATATGGTGCGGCAAAATGGCCTGTCTAATGATTTTATCTCGCACTAAATTCTTGGAGTATATAGTTAAAGACATTTTACTGCACTCCTCTGTTGAACATAAGAAACTAAAACAATATAGTAAATAAGCACTTTTGAGCTTCTTACTCATACGATTTACTCTTTCAGAGTAGAATATTTTTTCAAACGCATTGAGAAATAGTATATTCTTATAAGAAGAAGTGTTTTCTAATGCATTTCTAACACTATAATGCTTTGTCGGGCGAAGTTTTGAGAATGTAAAATACGAAAACGGTGTTATTTTAGCATGAATAGAATGTATTGTTTTCTTATTGCAGATGATGTATAATCTCTAAAATATACTAAAACAAATAAACAAATAAATACACGTAAATTAATAAAGTTTCACTTATACATGAAAAATTAAGTTTCCAATACGAGTCACTTTGGTGGAAATGTATTCTGAAAGAAATATGAAGATAATAGGGATATTCTCGCGTATTTTTTTTACGTGAACGTTTCGATATATTTTTCATATCTGCTTCAGGGCTACATTATCATCAGCAAAGGATAATTTCATTACTACATTATATATTGACAACTAAACACTCAAACACTCAAACACCAAACAAACAAAAAAGACAAGATGTAAAACGTAATACATACCTAACAGTTATGTAATACGAATACATTGTTTGTATCATCACATAAAACCATTCACAATACAAATTACGCAACATAAACTTCTGATCCCACAACAACACTTCATATCTACACAACATCCGTACAACTAACGAGTAATATCTATTCTAAATAGGTGAAGTAACTTCCTATTTCATTAGTGATGCTACATTGCTACCAACCTACTTTGAAATGTAAAAATATTCATCTATAAATAGAAATAGTATCTTCGGATCATTAGGAATGAAATCTAATGTACAAATGAAATACTCAAAAGAAAAACTTGAACTGTAATTCAATACAATACACAAGCAATTAAATGAATTCTAAAAATAAAAGCATATACATCACCAAAATCTTAAACAGAAGAAAATAATTCCACAAAGACAAATATTTCACTACTTTCCACAATGTCAATTAATAATTATTGCATTAATATATATTTTCAAACAATTCTAATCCAATACTTATCTCTAATACATCCCTGCAAATATTTGAAGATACAATATTGATAACATGCGTAACTTGGCGTTAACACAGACTTTTACTTTACTTAAACACAAATATTGCTCTATATGGAGGCTGGAAATATGAGGCTGTATGAGTCTACATATTTTAGAACCCATAACCCAGTTCCATGTCGATTCAATTAAGGTGGGAACAGCGCTCCAAGTTACTCAAATCACTGAGACGTATAATTCATTTCTTTATTTTTATTGTCATAAAACACAATAACATAAATAGTAACGAAGAAAAACATGATTTAATTTGCATAAATCAGTTAATAATATAGTGCAAACAATATTGAGGAACTTGCTTGACTCATTTGAAATGCACAAGAGCATGAAAAAACATGGCATCCGAGCACAACTGTTTTGTGATTCATGCATCTCACCTCGAAAAAGGTGAAATATCATTCTCAGATGACCGGTGGTCAATAGATAAAGGTGATGTAAAAAATACTACGGAAAATGTACTACAAATCAAAGTAATCTTCCATCACTTTCGTGATTTAAAAGTTGGTCTTATTTTGTAAATAAGTGTTTTATCCATAAGCCGCAATGTATTACACCATTAAATCTAATTGCAATTATTTCATTTAAATGGCCGGTGAGATATGTTTTTCGAGTTGAAATCACAATAAGAACATATTTAAAATATATTTATCCCTTATCTGTATTCTAATTTTCAACATTTTCGTTTCCAAACTCAAGAGCGTGTTATTATTACCGTGTAAAGAAACGCTAAATTATCCCCATATATTATTTAAAAAAATGTACACAAACAAATAATTGTTGCAAAAATAATAACAACAAAATTCTGGTGCTCCAAAAATGTAATAAAATGAAACTGTAGTTTTGATACAATACTGCAATCAATAATCATTAAGTGTGTCAAGTTGAGAGAGGTTGTATTTGGAATTGAAGGAAGAATACATATTTAAAATGAAACAGCGTTTTCACTGGCATCCACCCTTGAGATACTCGACATTAATAACGTAATAAGCAGTTTCCAGTAGTCTTTAGACAACGTTTCCAGCAAGGTCTTGAACATTAATTAAATTAATCTTCCCAACAGCTCTTAATTTTACAATCCACTACGGAGAGAAAAAGAAACACAAGATGAGGGGAAAATGTTGTATATATAATAATTTTTAATTTTACATATTTCCTATTAGTTTACACGAAATACCTATTTTATGAAAAATACCTTCGAAAAGTTCGTCCTAAAACTTAAGAATAGCTGTATTGCACCCATAGTTGGTAATTTTATTGACAAAAAGTTATAAAAAATTACAAAAATGTGATGTGATTTTCGTGAATTTTTCAGATTAACGTTCAGAAATCCTGGTACGATTAATTTAAGAAGACTTCACTTTATGGAGATCCTCTATTGAGTTTAGAATAGAAGCCAAAGTGCCAAGTTACGCATTTATGCTGGGGACTGCTAATGAGCTTAAATCAAGAAAAGTTAATTCTTGGACACTACTCTTAATTCACCATTCTATCAAATTATAAGATCAAGTTCTTAATTCCTCATTGACCTCTCTTTATTCAATCAGAATATTGTTTGTTCCTTTTTTTGTGAAAGTGTAAACTTATGATCTGGTTCAATTTTTTTTTTTTTTTCGTAATCTGGAAAATATAATAAGCTTTGCTTTAGGGAGAATAATTTTGGATTCGATTCCTCAGCCAAACAGGGGCAATAAACTTTTCTAAAAAGAAAATTTAAATCCTGTGTTTATTATATTATATTCATACAATTGAGATAAGAAGTAAAGCCCCTAAAAAGAAGGAAATTAACGTAAAAAATCGCAATTAAACTAAATAACTAATGATGTATCTAAGTTAACTCCTGCTCTAATGCTTGAGATTTACGAACGTCCTTTAAAAAATACACCTAAAATGATAAATATCCCAATCAACATTGACACGTGGTTTTTAGTTGATGGTACAAAAATTAATATTATCTCAGTTTCATTATCAGATGCAGTAACACAATGAAAAAATTATATTTAAGACGTTTTCTTGGTGAGACTCGAACTGCATACCTCCAGGTAAAACGATGAAATTAAGACATTACGCATTTAAATTAGCAGGTACGTTACTTCATACGTTGCAATCTATTGGTATTAACGTAAAATTTTAATTTGAAATTAAACTCTCTCTGTTTAAATTATGTAAAAAATATCGTAATATTTGCTACTAAAGTTAGAACATTTGAGATAGAAACTTGTATGAACTGACATAAAAATTTAACTGGATTTGATTACCATTTTTCAGAGTAAACAATCAAAGAGATGGAATCCGTAATGTTCAAATTTTCTAGTATCAAAACAAAGTATTAAAAAGATTATGAAAGTTCACCATTTGATCCCAAATTGCATCTTTTCAACGAGAATATCACAGACGTTTGCATGAAAGATGAGGTGTATTTTCCTAGTACAACATTTTATTCTTGTGAAAGTATTTTTGCCAGCTTAGCTACCGTCATCAGTCTAAAATAAAATACAATAATATAAGCAACGTTAACCAGCAGATAAATTAGTTGTCAAGATTATTAAGTTACTTAATTTGAAATTATAATAAAGTGAGAATATAATAAAGGTTTAAAAATCTTTTGAAAACAGAGAAACAGAGAATGAATAGTGTAGAGAGACAGAAAAAGAGTAAATGACAATGAATTGAGATAAAAACTAAAACTAAAATAAAAATAAGTACTTGAAAATGCTAAGTACCAGGGTCATTGTGCCGAGGGTTCGAGTGGACGCTATTTATATTATTCACGTAAGTAGGGATGGGGGGGGGAACTGATGGGAAGTAGGGTTGTGTGATTTTAGACTGATCATCTGGCGACAGTACTTCCATAAGAATAAAAAGTTATACCACATCTTTCAATTCTACTTCTTAAAATGAATACTTCTTAATATGAAACACAGTTATAGACATCACCACATCATTCATACTTCTTAACATGAATACTGGTATCACCTCATCGATATCCAACGATGACATCGAAATCATTTGAGCAGTTTTTGAGAAAAATTCCAGACACTTATATACAAATATTGCTTACGTAATAGTAGGGGATGAAGGATTTTTACTAGCTAACGCTCCACTCGCAAGTTTTGCCAAAACGTTTACACCCCCAAACACCAATATTTGACAGTCCACGATAGGAATTGACATACTGCTGCAAGTCGACTTCGTACTTTGGACATTCACCGAACTTCCTGATCCAGTTCACCAAATTTCCAATGATGTCAATGAAGCACCAAACGCTAGACGTACTGTGGGGCCTGGCGTTCGGAGTTTGCTGTGCCGAAACGGTAAACATGCGTGCATCAATGGGGGCGAATGTTTGACTAACTCTAGGCTCACGAAAGGTAGTTTGCAACGCCATATCCACGTTGAAATTCAGTTTCTAAATTATTTTACTGACTCGCTGTCATTAATGCTCTCTCCACAATGAATCAATAGTTGACATTTGTTTAGTCATTTTTTAAAACCCAATACATTCAACTGCTTTTGTTCCCAACAAATTTAAAATATTTTACACTTAAAACTGCTGCCTTCAAAATTTTAGTACGACTGAAACAATAAATAATATATGCCTATGCAGGAACAAAGCAATCATAATATATAATGCCGAATAGTGAATAATTAGGACTTACGCACGCAATTCATAAATAAATGATCACCACTTTAATATAAACATAACCAAATTTTTGAGACATGCACTGTTAGTGTACACTTTAATGAACTTTTTCTGAATTTTATGTTCCAATTAGAATACTTTTTCATGTGATAACTGCTTGTTTTGTGATTGAAGGACATTTTAATGTCCAAGCTCTCGCAGCCATCTGAACCGGTCTATAACGACGGAAGCTAGCGATTGGAACGACAAACGCTCTTCGTGTAGAAATGAATTGCAGTTTTTTTCTGCCATCGAAGGACTCTCGAGTGAAGAGTGCTTGGTGGTTCGCCTTCTCTCCATATCTCCCTCAAAGGGCCAAGTTTCCAGGATTTATCAGCTAAAGCGTGTACCTGACTGATGCGTGGTGGCTGAGTGGTAATGTCACTTCTAATTAATCATATAGAATCCTAAAGAAATTCATTCATTCAATTCTTTGACTATTATTTCTTTAATATATATAATAATTATAAACTTTATTGTCAAAAGGGCGGTGACAAACTGCGTAAGACCTCGCGGAAGATAAATTAATTTACTTTCCCGAAGAAAACAAGGGACCATCCCATCAATTCCGACCAAGGGTCCTAAGGCAGAGGTGGATTTGACATTTCAACATACTCCAAACGATAAAAGCAATCCGGCACGTGCAGTAGTATTGACATAATACCAACAAATATTGCATTTAAAACACAAAAAAGTCCTTTCACAAGTACGCATTATTATCAAACTATAAATCATTCGGAAAGTATTGTTGATAAATCGTAACTATTGTGTAACAATAAATTCGCTGAATAGATGCCGCCCACAGGCAAGAGCGTAGTGAGTCTTTATAAAAAAAATCCGCCTCTACCCGAAGGAAAACCGGTGAAAAACCCGCGCCGGGATTGGAAGAATTATGAGCCATAATTATATTTCTTCTAAACAAATAAAGAATTTCATTCACTCAATTCATTGAATATCATTTCTTTAACTAGCAACTGATAGACTTACTAATTCATCAATGGAGAAAAATCTAAGAGGTAGGATATTGAAATGTTGGTTTTGTAAGAAATTAAGTTTTGATATTCCGACTTTAAAGGGGTAATTTACGATGATAGGTTTTTGTTTTTTTACATATATTTTTGTAATACCACACGAATGAATTATATTATTACAGCTTTTGTATGTAAACGAGCTATTCTTGTCTACACTTAATTATCAGAAAAGGAAAAATATATCATAACAATTATGTCCCGTGTGAATCGTCGGAGACGCCTAGTTGTGGATAAACACACTTCATTGTCCATAACATTTTGCTTGTTTCAAGATCACGGCTTCCACACAAAGGTTAACTCACGAATGCTGATATTGAATCACCAAAAAATTCGTTTTGTTGACGGTCCTCGCCCAGGTTTTTCTCCAGTTTTCCTCCAGGTAGTGGCGGATTTTCCATAGACGAGAATGTCATTTAATACTTTTGTTAATATTAATCTCGAATTTTGACTGTACATTATATCTACGATTCATTTTGGAACAATAAATTGATAACCGGACGTATTTGATTAATTTTTTCATGAAGTATTAAATCCTCCACTACTCCTGGGTTCTTGATCGGAATTGATGGGATGGTCCCTTGCTTGTTTCCGGAGAGTAATTTAGTTTATTATCCCCCACGGGGTCATACGTAGTTTGTAACTGCTCTTTTGACAATAGAGTTTATTTATTTATTCATTTCAATTAACATTATACCACTCTCAAAGTTTTTTTTAATATACAAAGTTTTATTGATCTCTAATACATATTTTATATTATTTTTGTATCCTAATGTTTCGAGAGAGCAATGAAATAAACAAAAATAAAAGCTTTTGCGAGGTAATCCGAAAATTCGTGACGTAATAGAATTCTTCACTGAGTTATTCAAGTACTCCGGGAATATCCTATCTATCACAGCACACATATGGTATTGAAAGGATTCCACATTTTTCGAGATGATATCGTATATTTAACTCTTTGGAACTGCAAATACTATCTACATTTACAGAACTTCAAAAGTATCACACGAATAATCCATGAATGCACTCGTAGAAATGTTGAAATATTAACTTTCAACAAACAGGAAAACTGAATGCATGCTATATCAAAAACGTGTAATGTCAGTCAACTTAAAAGAAGATATCATTTTGTTGTTGTCGCAACTTATTTCAATACGTCATGGTGATAGACGAACTCCACTGAAAAACTTACTTTAATATTATGTATTAAATTTTTAAATGGTGTAAAGAAACAAAATTGGTGAAGCGTATTTGTAAATCGTGTAAATTGAGGAAATAATTTAGTTCATATTCAAGGATCCCAATTTTTGTCATTGAACATAGTACGTGGACGTGAACAGTTTGGGAGTGATAAGGGGTTAGGATGGTGCAACAAATTGCTATGCATTTTCTTATAAAAAAATTCTACAGAACCTAGCAATTATNTTATACACATCTTGTCATTGAACATAGTACGTGGACGTGAACAGTTTGGGAGTGATAAGGGGTTAGGATGGTGCAACAAATTGCTATGCACTTTCTTATAAAAAAATTCTACAGAACCTAGCAATTATGTACACTGATAAATACCATCCGAACTGACATGAATATTTTGTAAGAGGGTTACATCCTAACTAAAATCATGTAATTTACTTGGTAATTGTGAAGAATTAGCAACATTATCGAAGAAAGATAAATTAAACATCGTTTGTACGTCTAAAACTATGAGCAACATACAAAGGATGCTTAATTTATCATTCTAAAATCATGTAAGTTTAACTGAACTATTTTTTCGGTTATCCACTTTGGTTGCTAATAGCTATTGGCCCGATGTACTTATAGAAGAAAAACTATAGTCCTTTCTTTGATAAAAGAAATCTTGGATGAAAATATAGTCATGATGGTGTCACGAACAAGACGCGAGATAGATACTTGCTAAAGGCGTTTTGAAGTTTCTTGTCAGAGATTAAGGGTACTCATAAATACAGACCCAACTTTATCCCTTTACGCAAAGGTGTGCACAATTACGATTTTATTTATATTGAGTATACTATTTATATTGAGTATAACGTTAAAAATACAAAATAACTTCGAGATGTCCTATGAGAATGCATCTAAACTAAGGAAAAGATCTGGTTTTCACTGTGAGTTCACAAGGAGGAGCGAAGTGATTCCATTCAGGTCAACACATTTGCCACGGCTTCAATCCTTGTTCCATAGTTTCACGATTAGCAAAACACAATTGCCTTCCATCGTGAATCGATAAGATCGCAACCACTGCTGCCATCTGAAATAGTAAATCCCGCGGCGGTGGTGTGAAATCGAAACGGTCTTATTTGAGCTTCTCCATTTTAGTTCGAGATTCTCATTTCACGGCGCTGTGCCACGTTCATCGATCTAAACCACATCAGAAGTACGGCAGAAACGGACGATCAAAGCGAGGATTTGAAAGGGAGAAATTTATGTGAATGATGTATGCTGCATTATCTATTCTATTGACCATTAAATGGATTACTACGGATTTTATTAAATACTTTTTAATGTAATATACGTATTAAATCCGCCACTTCCCTTTGTCCTTTGTTTGTTTCCGAAGAGTAACTTAGTTTCATATCCCCCACATGCTCATACATTATTTTCAACTGCATTTTTGACAATAAATTTTATTTATTAATTTATATATTCAAAGTTTGACAAATGTATATTAACTTACAAACCACCCCAATATGTTGTATGTGGAAGGTTATCAGCCATGTTGGTATGCAATGATCGTTTGTATTATTCTGTCAGCTCGTGAAGCATCCTATCCTTGCATCCCAGAATGTGTTAATAAAAATACCATAAATCCAAGCTTTTGGGGATATGTAAACACACGTAAAATATTTATATTTATCACATTTATAATTTTAAAAAACATTTATGCTTTAGTCATTTCGCAAATGAATCTGGGAAAATCGTTTCGATTCAGCGTTTCTGCCAAAATATCTTTTCTCATTCACATTTGAGACATTAAAATCGGGTATAAATCAATGCTTGATAAATGAAGGAATTTATTCTAAGACGAAGGCAACATTTCGTTATGAAGCATTTTTAACATTATTACTAAATTATCTCTAAGCAATAAATACATGTCCAGCAATTATGTCTTACTTATTTACTTTTTACACGTACTCTTCGGTTTGCAAGAAGCTATCCCGCCACCATTTTTTGCACGTTGAGAGAAATGAACATTGAATAAACGAATCATGTCCAAAATAGTTGTTATAGAAAACTTTAAGAGTCTCAGAGGTTATTATGGGCTTATGTTACACTCGTGCAAATTTTTTTACACGTTTGGAAACGACAAAAATAACCCTTAACCGAAGCAGCTACGAAAATGATAACTAGCATGGCGCGACCAATGCTACTGCTTAAGTTTATCTAACATTTGAAGCGAACTAGCGAAGGCGAGGAGGTCAAAGTAATCACGCAAGGACAACAGTGCTCACCACCTGTGTAGCTGGGTTTCTTCCAGGGACGGCCAGCAGATTTTCATGGCGCGGCAGAAGAGGTCCGGAGAGACAGGAAATTTCCGAGCGAATGAACCTCTGACTTCCTGTGTGATGAACATGGAGTTAGTGAATTAATTTTATTATATATGAAGTATTTGGTAAGGAAGAATAGTAGTATTAAACAGCATTACGAAGTATTGCACGAAAATTTGTAAAAGTAACTAAACTATATATTTAATTATATTTTCGTGTATTTTGATTTTTGTTCCACTTTCGTTTTTGTATATAGTAAATTTATCGCTTGTCTTCAAAACTTTTCTTTAGTATCACCACAAAACCGGTGGAATGTGGTCGCACACACAAGTGAAGTCATTTGAATAAGCCGTTATCGCAAATTTAGATCTATGGGTACGAGGCAGCACGCAAGTTTGCTGGCGTGCTCTTCCTCTTGACATCTAGGATCTAGTTTTCGAGTTTTTGGCCATTCAAAAACATGTCCCGTGTAAAAATTTACCCCGGTCTCCCTTACTCTAGTTCTACTTCCCTCGCTTTGTGTGTCTGAACTTAATTCTCTTTTGTTACTAATGTTAGCTCACAATATTTCTCTTATCGCCCGAAGTGTTTGGTGATGCCCCTCTGGTGGCTCAGGTGGTAGCGTTCTTACTCATCACCAAGTCATCCCAGGTTCAATTCCCGGTTGGGTCGGGAAAAATTGTAGCCTTTCTCATTTATGTTCCAGTTTATATAGCTGAGACAATTAAAAAGCGAACCCTCTTCCTTCTATCTACCTCTTACTGCTCCTAGTAACTCTTACTCTTACTAACAACCCCTACTAATCCCTCCACGTGGGCCAAATTGTTGGTAAACCCAGCTAACCGGTCCACTTACTAACATTAGCCCAACTCCTACCTCCTCCTTTCCCATTTACAAATACTATAATAAAAAATAAAAAAAGACTTTGGTGATGACACAACAACAACGAATCTGTGATTAATCTTTACAGAGAATTTACGTTCCCCTAAGAGCTCAATTATTAATGGCTTGCTTCCCTTTGACATTGTAACAAATGGAGTTTCTGCGCGGGACCTCCGACAAGAATGAAAGATTCGTAATTAATGTGACGTTAATTTATTTAATGGACGCGCGTATTTACGGAGGTCAGAGACGAAAAGGTTGATATACTGGAGGCGAGAGACAAATAAAATAACAGTTTATATCAACAATGGCATGATACCATAATACTTCATGATGAAAGAAAATTTTTAATATTTTGGTGCGTCTTTGCTTTACTATCAGTGAAAAATATACATTTTTCGTCGTAAATTTTGGAGTAAAATTGTAGGCTGTGTTTATACACTCTACCTATTCTACGTTTACTGTAACATTTTTTTCCTGTTTGCTTAAATGGAACGCTTCATAGCAAACACCGTAAGATTAAAATTAAATAACTCCTTATTATCTAAGCCAAACTCATTTTATACAATCAACGAATACACTTTTCACAGAACTTCTTTGAAATACTATAATACTTAATTTTATAATACTTAAATTACGTACATAAACGGATAATATCCATTCTATGAATCATGGAATGGAAGAACAGATGTTAATGACGTCATTTTATTTTTATTTTATATTATTAATCTCTGGAAAACTTAAGCTAAAATAGCAGTTATACCCAATTTCAACAGAGCACGTTGGTCATTGAATCACACACTTATAACCAATGAATCTGTAATCCATTTTGTATTTCTTTGGAGATTATTCTATGAAACATTTCTACGAAACTACTAAGAAAATTCTTCCCCGCCGAAATCAAAGTGACTCATGTAATCACAAGATCTATTTCACGAAAGAAGAATGTCCTCGGAAAGAATTCAAAAATACAAGCAATAAAAAGTTGAGAACAATTGCAAATGAGGAAAGGATACATACATGTGAAAGAGAATATGGTATAAGTAAATATGTTTAAAACAAAAAAACTCCTATCGTTGAATGTAAAAATACAGTTATAAAGAAGAATAATGATTATGTACCCAGCGTAATTCTTAGCATTAAACTACAAATTCAACATGTATGGATATATGCATTAGTAGTAATGTCCGAAAATAAACAAAAGGTTTTTGAAATAAAGATGAAATGAAACGTCAAAATAACGGATGCCATAAGGAGAGAGAAGAACTCTTGTTTTTGTATATATATACATAGAATAAATGATAGTATCAATATAATCTAATATTTTCGAAAAAAGAAGCAAACAAATTCAATTCAACATGTCATACGTGATTAAGAATGATATAACATGAAGATGTTGGAGAAAGAGATTTTTAGGAAAAGATATATTAGGAATCGAAAGCTTTTAAGTAAGGAGGACCAAGAAGACATACCAATGCAAATTTGTAAAGATATAGTAAAAAATATGACAAGTTTTGAAGAAGAAGAACAACAAACACAATTTTGTATGGATTGAAATTGTCACGTGGAGTTAACGCAGAGATTAATAGAAAAAATAAAGAAAATGAGCATAAACTAAGGTATTCATCTTCTCACTTCCTATACAAGAATTTTCTTCCAACTGATCTACAAAATTTATGATATTTCTGCTGCACTATGTATGACAAATCATTTAAAAGTCTTTCTATCTTAATTGATATTTAAATTATTTTATCTGTTTTATGGTAAAAAATATGTTACAAAGATTATCTTAGGTCAAGCGAGTCAAGCGAGGTTATGATCCTTTCTTTAAAAATAACTTTTTGTTTCACATTTTTAAGGACGAGAAACAAAAATATATTTATAAAGAAAAAACTTATTATTTCACGTCTTTAGATATGGAAGACAAAAAAGTACTTAAGAATGACAACTACTGTGTAAACAAGTGTTTATAAAGAAAGAAACATAAACTCCTATGACCTTAAACCTGAATGCCCATGACGCAGTGGCGGACGCAATGGTGGATAGGTCTCCTGCTAATCCCGAGCAAGAAACACGTTTGAGTAAAATAAATCTTCAGAATGTCCGATGGACTAAGTAAAATATATTTGTAAAATAATATATGTTTTAACTACAGATTTAACAAGTTCTTCTATTAATAAGATTTGGAAAGTAATTTATTTTCGAGAACTAATTCTTTTCTCTTAAGACACTATGAATTTCATCCAAATATTAAATAGTTTACATATCCTAAAATAGTTCATATATTGAATGTTTTAAAAGCTAAAGTAAGCACACTTATACATAATTAAGGCGTTTAAAAGATTCGACAGAACTACTTACACAGTGAATGAGCTGTATAGTCTGGCTTTCTAGAAAACAATTATGCATTCCATCAGGGTTTATTCCGTATTTCTTTGTAGTGTGGCTCTGTGTTATATATTTTAGAGGACACATTTCAAAAAAAAAAAAAGAAATGGGTCACGGAGAGACATGTCTGGTAAATAAAGTGGATGATACAGAACAGTTTTCCTTTGAAGTGCTCAAAACTGCCTGATAGAAATGGCGTCATGCACTGCACAATATGGCATTTACATAACGTAGGATCCATTACCTGATCAACCACTATTCTAATATGTTCTTGCCACTTTATCCCGAATCTTGAGTAGGATGTCTTTGTAAATATGATGATTAACCTTCACTATTGCACTCAAGCATGATACAACAATACATTAAGTCAAATAAGCTGTTAAAAACTACGCGTGACCACGTGGAAGACAGTAAATTAATATACTCTCCGGAAGCAAGCAAGAGAACATCCCAGCAATTTCGATGAAGGGTCCTAAGGACTTCTTAGCAAACTTCTAAGATAAGAATAAAAATTATTAGCTGCGTGTTATAATATCAACATAATACCAACAAATTTATATTTAATAAAACACAAACAAATTAGTTCACAAGTATATTTATTATAAAACTATTGAATATTTGAAATAGATTGTTCATAAATTGTAAGTATTAAAATAACTCAAAATACAAGATTAATTATTACAATTTTTCATTTTGTTATTACAGTAGACCGCTGGGGGTATGTAAGAGCCTTGAGGGCCAATTAATAAAGTCTGTCTCTACCGGATTAGTTAAATATTTCATACAACATTATATATTAAACTATTTAACTAAAAACTACTAATATATATTTACCTTTTGTAGTTTGAAAGTAGACGTAAATAGAAGAGTTATAAGGATGAGAAGAGCGCCTACACGATATATAAAATCCACTTTCAACGGAAGGAGAATCGGAGGAAAACCCTGTCCAGGATGGAGATAGTTCCCGGATGTCGAAAATATCTTCTTTTTTTTAGATTACGCCAATATTTGGAGTTTTGATGCCTTCAACATCAGTACAACCTTTACTAAATCCATACCATACATGCCAGTGACATATAATCTGACTTGGGATAATAATACTCCAGTCAAAAGTTAAACTATCCCACAACAGGTCCCGAAGGTCTATGTGGGTTCGCGGAGAGTAGAGGTTATTTGACATCGGTACTAGTAAAGGAGATGTGGTCAGTATCTCGCTCTGGCCAGTTTGACCTCAGGATAGACCCTGGTACTCATTTTACAGCAGGCTGAGTAGCCTGGGAACCAGTCTGGATGTTGAGGTGTGATGAAAATCCCCAGCCATCCAGTTAGCAGCAGAGCGCTCTACCCACTGAGCCACGCTGACTCCAATAATACTCCAGTAGTTTACAACAAATCTCAAATTTACTCGCTCCAATTTCAACCTAGGCGTCATGGCGGCAAAAATACTATGTACCATCCAGTTCATAGACCTCATGGACACAAAAGCGATGCATATCTGAATTCACTGTTAACAGCAAGGACGATACATGTCCCACCGATCCGCTTGGCGTAGTATGCCATGTTTGAACGAAGTCCACTTTCGTTATCAATTAATCACACAAAATTACACTTTGTAGACACAACAATATTACTGTTTCGTATCTTCTTGGCCCTTTCCTTGTCCAACATGAGCTCTTAGCAAAGCGTCCATAAAGATACACGGAATATTACATCCAAGGTTATGATATCCTTATTATCACAGGAGGATTTACATGTTTCATTTGTTATTTCTTCGGACCAACATTTATATTGATAAATATTAATGGAATAAGGTTGGAACGAAAAAAAGACAAGATATTTATAATATTAGAAATCATTTATATTATCTAATATTTTTATCCCGTTACCCTTATCGAAATCATAAGCGATATTTTCGTTATAAGGAGATATTTTTTCAAAAATTTGATTAATTTTTATTTCCTCTATAAATTGATCATGTTACACATTCCTTTCCTTGATTCGTTTAAAATGTTGTTATTTAAGAAATAATGTATGTTACGAACCAGACGTTCGTAATAATTTATCTTCAAAACTTTTGGAACATCGTGTGCAAGCATAACTTTGTGGAAAACATGTATATATAGACGTTCCGTGTCATAAGATGTTCTTTGAAAGTTATAAGCGTTCTTTGGAACATGATTATAGAACGCTCCGCTTTTAAACACTTTGTGCTGCGCATCAATGAAACCCACCTCAGCGCTACATAAGGAGCAGTGCTCATCAACTCGTCAGTAGTCATTATCGACCTTCACAAGCAAGAAGTAACGCTGCTTCCCGTTTGTACGGGTAAACGTCAAGTACCACTTTACTACCGCTAGTAATAATCAATATTTAGGTGACTCAACGTCACTCTGCTGCCCTGCGGCTTCGTCGTGGCAAAAGCATCGAAATACTGCTCAAATGGCAGTGTGACGCCAACCATCGTCGAAGTACTGAAACCTACAACTTACATTTATTTCTAAAGTTTCTGTGCAGCATCCACTTCAGCATTACCAGACGTCACCTGCTACCACATCAGCTACTGCCAGCAATTTATCAAGTTCCGCGTAATACCATGGACCTAATGTAAGCGTGGCAGGCAATAAGGGACGAATCAATTCAATTACTTATAGTTAAAATTATTCTTTTGTTATTTCCAGACATTATAATGTTTATTTAATTTGTTTTGGGGAGTAAGGAGCCAAAAACCTGTGCTCCAGAGGGGATTTTTGCATGTATGCGTCAAGAATGGTCATACCTCAATTTTGATTCAATTCCACATATTCGTAATTCTGTATAAACTATATTTTGGGGGATTGATCAAGGGAATATTAATGCAATGTTTATTAAAGGGTTCATATATTTGTAATTCAGCACATATAATATTTAGATATACCCAGTGTATATAAATATAATTTATGTATTATTATTGTAATAAATGTGTTTTGTTATGAGAACTTGATATGCACTAAAAACATTCTACTATCCTTTATCTATATTGCTTAAGTAAACGTCTATGTCCCCTCTTCGATACGAATTAACTCCTCGTCAATAACAATGCATATAAGGGAGATAATAAAAATCGTATATCAGGGAGAATCATTTTCAAAATTGTACCCCAGAAAGCTACAAACACTCATTCCTAATATCTGTGCAGTTAAGCAGTTCTAAATATTAAACTACAAACTGAGTATCCACGACTTCGAATGGGTTTGTATGTTGTGCGCAAATAATCGTTCTTTAATCGAAATTAATTTAAACAAATATTTGTCATATTCAATTGCCAAAACATATGAACTTGAACATTCAAACAGACTGGCCAACAAATTATCTCAATGCGTGTTTGAAATATGAAACGAAAATGAAGAAAGACGGTAGGCAATAAAGACTCTATAAAAACTAATTAATGTTATTCATATATTCTTTTTCTTAATAATCTAAGTATTTTTGTTGTATCAAAACATATTGCCAACCTTCTTCGTTATCTTGTCCGAACGTATGTTCTGTTCGTGTCACGAAGGCTTTTACTTTAAAATCCTTCGAAGATGTATATTTTTCTTATATACACATTAGTATGAAATGATTTGAGAAGCGAAGTGTACCAATGAATCTCAGAGATCCGTATAAACTCGCGAAGAGACAAAGCAATAAATGAATCGAGTACGAGTCATTCTTCTTTTTCCGTTCCGTAGTAATTCCACCCGACCGAACGCCCTCCTCCATCCCTTCTGACGCTGACGAGGACGACCCTCCCTTCCCGTCCGGGTGCTGCGGAGGCGACCGCCAATTCCATCACCGGAAGTGCCATCCGTAGCTACATCCGGTACGAAATCGCCTTGGTGCTCTGAAGCGCCTTGGAGGAAACGTACGCTCCAGTTGACGTTATACGAAGGGAAGTGCTCTATGGTCACTGGGGTGTGGTATTCTCGCTGTATGATAGATTGAATTTTTATGGCTTCATGTTTTATGTGATTGTACAAAGGAACGGAAAGCGATTTACCACTATCAGTCACTAAAAAAGATTATTATTTTTTTAATGAAAATACTTAATTTCATGTGTTGAATACGTAAGATACCTTGTTTTACTTTCAACCCCGTTCGCAACTTTATTGAGAATATTCATTTACATTGACATGCGTACCTCATCAGTCACTTCTTGGAGTAAACTACTCATTTATTAAAGCAAGACGACCTAGAGTAAAAATAAATGAAAGTAAAAGAGTCATTGTGTTACGAAATTAAGCATTAATTTTTATTACATTCATGAAGATAACCATGGTCACGTCTTTCTGAAACTGTGCACCGAAAAGTTCATTTAGTCCAAAAACAAAGTTTTGAATTTTAATAAAAACGACTTTCAAGTGGATTAAAAAGAAATAATAATTAAGCATCAAAACGTTCATCCCCTTGTTTCAGTTTTCTTTTGTTCTTTTTTATCTATGAATTCGTTTAAAATGACTTCAAAACACTTCGTCCTTTAATTCATACAAACGCTAATTCTTGGTTAAATATTTAATTAAATCAAAGAACTTCTCGTAGGATTATTTCCCTTGTTCACTCACAGTTTCAGACTTTGATGTAATACTGACCTCTTGAGTCTCGTTTGATCTGCAAATACCCTGAAGTGAAATACGATTGAACACAACTTATTCTGAACTTTGGGAATAAAACATACAGGAAAAATAATTACATTGTCTCTCTTTGTAGAGAGTCAGTTTTACTTTTGTTACAATTCACAACATGAGTCATAAAGTAGAATAATGAAACAAACCCATATAACAAAGTTATATTGAATGTAAAGAGACCGAACGAACACAAATCACAACTGCCAATAATTTTCATTTTGACGTTCGAACTAATATTAATTAATTTTAATTCATATTTATTAATTGTGTATTTATATTCTTGGTCCTTCTTTACTAACAGTAAAGCCATTTACTTCATCATCATTATGTATGTATCTCGTTTCGGCTAGCTAAGGACCACGAATGACGAGAGCCAGTAAGGCTCAGTTTTTGCGTGAGTTTACTCACTAGACACATCAAGAATTTTACCGAGATCGGAGAAACAGCGTCTAGATAGAATCCAGATTGCTGTATCCGAGTATTACAACTGCGGTCGTTAGTCGCAGAATCTATCATCATTATATTATTACATTATAAATTTTACGACTTTTTATAGACAAAGTACTCTCTCACAATGTTGCATGTGTGTACTGTGTTACACTCACAATATTTCAGCCCAAAAAAGTAACGAAAATATTCTTGCATAAACGTTGACAGTGAAATGGTATTGTTTCTCCATGAATGGTTGAAAAAGTTTATAACTCATTAATAATAGGTTAAAAATATTAACAAAATATGTATAATCTCAAGTAATGCTCTGGTAAACAAAAGTTATTGTAAACGAAAACATTGAACTAGAAGTTAAACATATCAAGCCAGAAAAATTCTTAGTCCTAATCGAAGCATTTGGTAAGTGAGTTTTATGTCGTAAACTTAAATGCTCTTATTTTTCATATTTTAATAACGTCTGTAGAACGCATATCGAATTATCAAATTAAACGACCTTATGTTTATAAACACTATTTACATTCAATCACATATTTTTTGCAACATTTCAACTCCCACTGTCACCAGTTTACTATTGCTGCTTGATAAAGGTCCATAGAGGGGGTTGAAACGTTTCTAAGAATATGTGATTAAAATTAGTGTCCGTAAAAATAAGTTCTTATTTTTCATCACCATGCAAACATTTAGGATTATTACTTGGAATATGAACACAAAGTAATATTGTTAACTAATTTTCATACGAATAAAACGTGTTCCGTTATAATACAATTGACATGCAACCTCTCATCTATACTAATGTATAAATGCGTAATGCGAAAGCACGTCAGTCTGTTTGTTACTTAATCACGATTAAACCACAGAACCGACCGTGATGAAATTTAGCAAGGAGATAGTTAAGATGTTCAGGGTGAACATAGCCTAACTTTTATGTTTGAAATATATGAAAAGATAAAAGAGGAAGTTGAAGATAAATGTCGATGAAATGGGTGGGGTGGGGGAATCGGCCATATTCCCTTACGCTGCCTGAACGGTTAGAGATTGATGACAACTATGAGTGGCAATATTGTTCGCCTCGAAGAGTTCTACAAAAAAATCTGCGACAACATATGTCTATCTACTAAGGTTAATTTAAATAATCGAGAAAACTTTATGAAAAAATATTAGTGTTGAAATATTTCAATTTAAGTGAGGAATTTAAGAAGTGAAAAATCAATCTTCATCAAATTTAATGGATTGTTTGTTTTGTGTATTTAACAAAGATAAGAAACATCTTTAAATTGTAAAATTTGGACGGATGGTTAAGGTTTTATAAGCGTTTTAATGAAAGGGCGCAACCGCGCTACCGCAGTTGTATCACGTACTGGAAATAAAAATTCGACCTGCAAGGTGTCCGGTGAGTGGCATCGTTGGTCTAACGAGTAAAAAAAATTCCGGGCCACGCCGGGTAATCAGCTGTTTTGTTTTTTTTGGTTGGGCTTTACGGCTCATGTCTACATCAAAGGTCATTGGAGCCCGAAAAACTTCTACAGGTAGGGAAAATGCAGTTACGCACTAGTGAGAGCCAACATGACTCCCCCCGCGTGTGGGACTCGTCGAATGATTCAACCCTACCCACTAAAAACCCTCCTGATCTAAAACACACCAAAACATATCTCACAACATATGAAATGGAGGCAAAAATGAGGGGGGCACAAGCAAAGAATAAGGGGGGACAAAAATGAGGGGTATGACAAAAAAGAGAGGAATGAGGAAAATGAAAGATACCCTAGCCCTAATGGCATCGGGATCGAAAAGAACAAGAGGTGACCAAGGGAGATCAGGAAAGAGAAAGGAAGGAGCATGGCACAAGTAAGTGGAAGTAATGCCTGACTTAGCTCGGGGCCCCGTGTTCGCCAAACACGTACTTACTAGATGTAAGTCCCCTGGGGGGAATCAGCTGGTATTGTATCAACTTGTTTGTCCGCGACAAACCGTCTCAGAAGACAGAACTACCAACGTTTCGGCCATCTTGCTGTGCAATGTGAGAGTCGTACACGCTTAAGTCGCTGTCGTACAGTTTGTATTTGGTAGTTCTGCCTGCTGAGAAGCGGTTTGTCCTGGACCAATATGTTTATACTGACTCCGACCACGAAAGTCTACGTTTATGCTCCCATATTGTTCTTCCATTGAATATTGAAAAAAATAAATTCAAACTGAGAAAGGAAAGTCAGTTCCTGGCGCTTTTATGCTATTTTTGTAGCACCAATTACAGGACATAAATCTTTTAATAAAACGGGACATTGAATCATAAATATACGTCAAGTCGAGAAGGAAAGCACGCTTTGCTAGTTCGATCAAACGAAGCTCTTCTGTATCTCAAGGGAAACTTTCACATCAAAGGATTTTCAAGAGTCTCTGATCTGAGATGAGTTTCTGGCGTCTCAAAAATATACTTTCTCAGTGCATGTAACTGGGGAAATAAAACGTCCTTTCGAATTTAGGACGGAGATGGAAAATGTCTATCCCTATGACAAAATAAAGTACCATAGTAATGTTTGGATTGTAATTATAAATAAATATTTATTGCCAAAACTTCCGATAGAAACTGCGTGGTGACATAAAAACAATTTATACTTATCCGGCGTTGTCGTGACGGACTGAAACCTCAACGCACATAAAAATCTGAACGAAATGGGAATTTGAAATTTCGGATGGATGATGCTTTTACACTGTGGAGGATAACCGAGAAATATATTCCAATTACAAAAGGGTGAATTGGAGTTAAATGTCATTTTTCGAATACTATATCTCATCCATTAATTTATATAATAACCTCTGGTTGTTGTTTGAAAACATTTTTAATTCAAAGATCCAAAAACTGATTTCTTGTGTTTTCATAATTAAATGAGTGAAGTGGGGTAAAAATATTTTCAGGTTTTTGTTGTCCTTTCTGACCGTCCCACTCCTACCTATTCTACAAACCTACATATTAATGTGGCTCCGACTTCTCCAACAATAATGACATGGAATGAATATTTTATTATTTTCGTCTAGGTTTATATTTGAACGTTTTTCAAAATTTAGTGTTTACGCATTTTATGGATTCCTAAGAATATATAGCTTAATCTATAACACCACTTGTGCTTTAATACTGTTCACGTGAAAAACTCGAACCTTGAGAGCCTTTAGAAGTGAATTAAATGAGATGTATTTGAACGCAGTTATACCCATCGAAATCCTAAAAAAAAAATGTATGTCATATTTATTGTATTGTGATATTGCCATACTAGCGTATTTGGAGCCTGCATTAGAGATAGATTCAAAAATATAAATTGTTGTAAATACAAATTCAATGCTGACTTCAACTATTCAACTTTCTCTAAGAATCGGCACGAACTCCTTTTCTGAAACGTTAATTAAGTTATTATTAAGTTATCTAAGTAATGTAAGATCAAAATACTAACTGGCCTTTGAAAAAAATATACAGCACCCTAATATTTCAAATTCATAATAATACAAAATTAATAAAAAAACTTGAGTGTATACACTACACCATCGCGCAGGAGCCAAGCGGTCGAATTTCCGCCCCCGAAAAATGACGCAATTGCACCATTTCATTAAAATTCTTCTAAAATCTAAAATATTCGGTGAAATTTAAAGATATTTTAGTGCCTAAAACCAATACTACATTTAATTTGATAATGATGATTTTTTTCCTTTTTAAATTACTCTTTCAAATTGATGTGTATTAAGACTTATAATACGCTTTATCGATAAATTAGATTAATTTTTGTAGATATTTGCTGTCGCGGACTTTTTTGTAGAACGTTTTGAGGTTAACAATATTGCCATTCTTAGTTGTCACCTATCACTGACTATTTAGGCAACGTAATCGAATATAACTCTTTTCTTTAAAAAAATAAATTTTTTTTATCGACATTTATTTCAAGAATTATTTCTATCTTTCTTATCACACACGTTAAAAATAAAACTATATCCTGGACATTTAAACTATCTCCTCGCCAAATTTCTTCATGATCAGTTCCGTGGTTTAGTCGTGCTCAGGTCGCAAATAGTCACACTTTCGCGTTACGGATTTATACATTACGAAGGTCTTTTTTTAACACGGTGATTTAAGAACAGTTTTATAATAATATAAGAAAACTATTTATAAACATATCTTTTACTAGAAATGATTTTTTTTTACTTTCAACATAGTCACCATTTATCACCAACATAGTCTAAATAGTTGATTGGTCGAGGCACAAGTTTTTGAGTACATCGTCAAAGAACTCTGCCTCCTGTCAATTTAACAGTTTCTTTCAACGACACATAATTCTCTAAGCGTTTTACACCCAGAAATTCCTTAAGTTGGGGAAAAAATATGATTATGCTAAATCAGGGACGAAGCTCGTCAATAGTTAAGCGCCTGTTTTGGCGAATTTCCTCTTCACCCCTTTGTGTCAACTCTTCATTCATGACAGTAGGCAGTCCGGATCGTTCTTCATCATAAACATTTGTCCTTCCTTCATTACAAAGCTTTGCGCCACTTACGCATTCACGCGATCGTCCATTACACCTTCCCCATAAACTTCAACAAGTTGCCGGTGAATGTCAGCAGGATAAACTTTTCTTGCGCGTAAAAACCGAATTATGGATCGCACTTCACAATCGGCGGGATTTATCATCGACATGGCGACAACCAAAGCAGTGTTAGGCAACAACCAGCACAAGCAAAGACACGGAACGTACTGTTGGTTTGGAAAAGGTGTCACGTGTCAATCTACGCGGACACGATGCCCAAACGGTTCTAACTTAAAAAATGACCCTCGCAATATGGAGTATATAATGGACTTTAATATATAGTTGATGAATTTGCTTAAAGTTCATGTATACGAACCGATGTTCGAAAGGAGGATGTAACAAATATTAGTGCCGAAATCGTTCTACGGAGACAGCATGGGTAGTTCACTGACGAGAGAAGACAGTTCCTTCCTCTCGCAAAGCAGGAACGGGCACCGTCGCATTGCAGGGGACGCGGGGCGACGCGACACTCGCATATCACGGCGAGGCGGAAAACGGGCACAAGTCACCGTAAATTCAGGAGAGCGGTCTGCCTCTCTGCGGCGAGAATAAATCCCTCTTTGAGGTTGCGCCACCGCTCAGCAAGGTGTTATGTGCTTCTCTTGTCCTACCTGCTACAGCACTAATACACCATGTCCCAGAACTCATTCCTTCGGAGAATAGGCGGAGAAAAAATCTAAACATAAGTCCTGGAGCATTTTGCTCTCCAATGAATTCATAATTAGTCATTCATTTGTGCAGCCAATTATCTACGATCATTTGTGAAAAGCGGTGCGATGAGATAGTTGCATGGTACAAGGATCGCCCCAGGAGAACGTCCCTCAGGTGCTCTCCAGTGTTACGCACTGAAACAAAATCATTCGCTTCGGAGCATAATAAATTTATCGTCAAAAAGCAGTTACAAATTGCGCATGACTACGTGAATGACAATAAACTAATTAGTTTTCCTGAAGCAAGAAAGTGACCTTCCTGAAACAAGAATAAAAATATTAACCAAAGTTGTGGCATCGAAATTATAATAAACGTTATTTTAACAGTAATAACGGTAACGATTATTCGAATAACTTACCAAAAGAATCTCTTAATTACATATTTTAAGTGTTTCCATTCACAACTCAGTTCCGTATAATCCAAAAAGACACACCAACTTCTTTGATATTTAATAAATAATGTCTTCCCTAGTGAAGTCGTATTTCAATTACTGATATGTTCACGCCTTTACCAACAGTTGGACCAACTTGGATTCTGACGGTCACCTGAGTTCAGTTGCTTCTATTCGTGAATCTTTCACTTTTGGAGTCCTCTCTATATCCGGTGTTTTGTTGTGTGGCTTCGTGATGTTCTTTGGATCCCCATGTGCTTCTCATCCGTTTCGTAGTTGCCCTCTCGCTTTCCACCGCCCAGTCCAAAAATATTCCCTATTCAACCTCACAACTTTTATTTTCAGTTCACTTCTTCCCCTATACGGAATCCAATACATAAGCAACCTCTCTTCAGGATCAGTCCTTACCTCAGTGGGTCTCTGCTCTACCTCGATGCGCATTCTGTCGATCGATTGTTCGTTCCCACGGATCCACTTCGAAACGCAGAACGCATCGCTGGCTCTTGACCCCCAAGTATGCATCACTTCCTTCCTTCCATTTGGTAACCCATTTGTGTTGTAATGAATTACTTTTGTCTCATTAAAAGTATCTTCTTAAATACCCTTTTCAACCTTATTAATGTTCCTAAACTTTTTTTTTCTTGAACGCTTTCATGCGAGAGAAAGTTTTCTTTGAATGTCATTATTTTATTCTTTTCACTATTTCGTATTCATTTCTGTTATATGTATTTGTCCGGAACATTTAAAATTTTATAACCCACTCTCTTGTTGATATTTACTTTTTCACGTTACGTATTCAGTTTTTCACATTTTTCTGTGTAATATTTCTAAAATTCGTTTCGTACAATTTAAAGCACGAAAGTTAACTCATGTTCATGCAATTTTTATAAGTTACCTAACAAAACTACCCGGTTTTTCCCCGGATTTTTATAATATAACATAATAATTTATTAGTCTGCTAGCGATCAATGCTCGGTGGCAGATAGAAAAGAATACATACATAATAAAATAATACGAAATTAAAGAAAAAATCATCAATATCTATAAAAAAATCTATAAAATACACACACATACGGAAGAAAATGCTTAGAAAATTACTACACATCGTTACAACGAGAAAGAAATTAGATTTAAAAAATTAATTATGTACATGATGCCCATATGTGCGTATATTCACATACATACACAAACACATTATTGCTTACAAACAGTTACAGAAACACACTCATACGTACAAACACGCTCAATATACACACATATGTCATTACTACTCCTATACCCGTAGCGTAATAGTAATTGCTATAACATAATATATATACCGCACACGAGTGTGCGATCTTATATAATGAAGAAGGGTGTAATGACGGTGAGCAGTCATGTCAAAGTTAAGTGTTATTTTGCAGAGGGCAGAGAAATGGATTTTTCCTAATAGAATGAATAGACATTTGTAATAAATGTGCTACGTTGATTGTGAGTTAGAGATCATTTTAGGAAAAATACTGAGTCACAAGACGAAGTG
>NNCF01131568.1:421337-433665 GCA_002313205.1 Laupala kohalensis | reverse complement strand
GGGGCTGCGTTATGGAAGCAAATGCAAAAGCTTCTATCTACTGATACATATTTTTATTTGGAAGATCCTGTGCGTGACACTTTCTGGCAAAGGGTGGTTAAACCGGAAGGGCAGTAAGTATATTTTTACCATTCCAGACATTTGTGAATCTCAGTAGTACAAGTCTTTCACATCCAAATTTGAGAAGACTCTCAATTTTAATTTACACAATCACTAAAATCTGCCTCACACTCAACAGCATAAATTGAAAACATGGTTTGTTTACAATCACATTACCTGGTTGTTGGTAAAGTAGGCAAAACGCTGCGAATGTGTATCTGAACGAATCAGTGAACCGGTCGAATAATCAACTCTTCACATAATCATCTCTCTGCAAGAGATGATTATTTGTCGACTATGAATACGAGGAAGACATAATCAACTCTTGACGAATAATCATGTCTTCACGAATCATCTCTTATATGGCAAACGATAATGCGACTATGAATACCGCCCTACGTCTACTAATGTAAGAGCTGAACGATCTCCTATTCAATAAATACGGTAGTCAAAACGTAGCTGAGAATAAAAATGAACTCGGAAAATTGACTAGCTTTATTTTATATCAATCAATTCATCAAAGCAATACCTGAACGATTTTTCAACATTAGTAAATCAGAGGATGGAGAAGTAAGTTATGTAAGTCATTAACAATGACAAAAGTTAAAAAACACTTGATGTATTATTAACTAAAGCATAATAATTTTTGCACAATAATATGTATTAATAATTAATCCATCTTTACTGGAAAAATTGCCACCTCCTCTAGAGAAGTACTTTTTGGCTCATGACTTTCCATTTAATTCAACATTACTACATAAGATTAATACATATAAAATATATCGTATAATATAATGAATATTTATTATAGAATAGCCCTATGGATAATTAAAGTAATTATTGTTTTCAATTTTTTTTAATCCTTCAAATCAGTTGTCACCGATTTTGCGTACTCAAACTACTTACATTTCTATTTAGTATTAGTGGTAATGTAAAAATAGTCTTGACTATGGTTCAGTTTTGCTCAAGGTACTTCAATCGAATTGATGGGATGGTCATTTGTTCGCTTTCAATAGTAAAGAAAAGAAATGTTTTCCCACTTGTGGACAAATACAATCATTAAAAGTCTTAAGAAAATAAATATATTCATTTAAAATATTTGGGAAAAGAAGTATCCAAAGAATAGCTAACTCTTTTTTATTCTTATCTTAGAAGTGTTCTGAAATTTTAAATCTACCCAAGCCTTAGGATTCTTGATCGAAGTTGATGGGATATCCCTTGTTTGATTCCGGAGAGTAAATTAGTTCAGTCTCCCAAGTGCTCATATGCATAATACGTTTTTCTTTACGATAAACTTATTATTAATTTATTTCTTATTATTTGAATGTAGAGAGTACTCGAACGCTTATGGTCGAACGGAACTGTAACGAAGGAGAAGGATACAAGAGGACCAAGAAAGAAGAGAGTGAGAAGTACAAACGAGGTCGAACGGAGGTGACAGAGTCACGACTGCGTTTCGCTGCTGCTTGAGGAACAAAATTAAACCTCTTACCTGGCGTGGAACAGCCACCCCACCACGACAACGCCGCGAAACAAAGGAGGAGTACCTCCCGCAGCTTCTCTCGATTCCTTGCCATCTACATCTCCACCCCCCCCCCCCGAGGCAGCTGTTTCAGCGTATTCTTTACGGCGAGGAGAAAAAGTTGAAACTCTGAATAATTGCGCGAAGTTAGCAAATTTCTAAAGTGTCTCTGGTCTGACAAACTATTTCCCTCGCATAATGTAACTCGTAAATTAAGATGCCACTCGGTTCCTCCGATGCGAGAACATTGGCTTTTGCGAAAGAATTGCCAGTATAGAGATCAGTGGTTCTTGATAGACGTAAATAACAAATGGTTGGAATTGAACCAAATTAATGAATAATTAACAATATATTATCTATTTTAATTGTCAACATCAGGGGACCGAGCTTTGCTCGAATTTATTCATTATAATATAATTTTATGCACGTTTTTAATAAATGTATTGATAAACATTTTTTTTCATAATAATTTGATGGGTTGATTTAATTAATTTCATGGTAAAAATATAATAAAACACAATAATTGCTATAAATTTGTTCTTTTAACANTTTTTTTTTTTTTTTTTTTTTTTTTTTTGGTGGGGCTTTAGGGCTCGTCAACAATGCATTTTGTTAATATAAGAATATTTTCAAGTAAATTTTTAAAGAATTAATGCTTCTTTATACTTAATTTGTTTAGTATATTTTCATTTATTTTTATTATTCGGCACAGATGAAAAGATTGAAAGCGCAAGGATACCACAAGCAAATAATACACTTCCAGGTACAGATGAAGCAGTAATAATCCGCTCAGGAATTACAACTCTAGCCTCTTTTACGCCTGACAACGTCGTTCCACTGGTTGTCCGTGGTAGGATATTATCTGACCTAACGTGGAGATGAAAACATTTGAGATTTTAGAAGGTCTAATTGGCGGCTTTTGCTTGAAGCGCCGGCCGAACGCTTCGAAATAGATGGATGCACGCGTGTCAGTGAAAATTGTTTGAAGACGTCACCGACCTCCTCCTCCAATCCCAGAAGGTGATTTATTTGGTACTGTCTTGCGAAGGATGAGCGAAGGGAAACCGAGACATTGCAACGTTAGTTGTAAGATAGTCAAAACCTTCAGTGCAAAGTGGGTACGTTTCACAAAAATAATTTTGCAAAACGAATTTTCACAAGATTTACACTTCTGGCATTCGATTCCTGATATTTAAAAAATCGAGTAATTTATGTCCTAATAAATTCCAAATTGATTGAGTAGCTTAAGACATTTCAAAATTATATCTTTTCGCGCTCATGCTGGTACTGCACCAAACAATACACAATCAAAGGTGACCTTAAGCAAGCCCTGTCGCATGAATAGAATTGGTATTGATAACGTAATATTAGCCGTAAGATGTGTTCCAACATTCCAAAGAGTTCTTTAGAGATGGAGTAGTCAAATAAAAGTTATAATTTTCATCACAAAGCATATAGTGCGGATTACAATTTCTTAAAATTCCATGAAACTGGAAATTATGTTTCAATTATAATTTTACAATGGATAGTAAATATAATTAAAGAAGAAAATTTTATAACAACAATGAGGAATTATTAGAGAAAAATAATCACATCGAAAAATCACCTCCAAAAACTAGAGGGATGAATACGTTAAGGAGATAAGCACGCGAGTAAAAACAGTAGAAAAGACGTAAAATATCTTGAGTGATTTATCTAACTATCATTGTAATTTAAATGAAAAATGTGTAGTAAAAGACTAAAATGAAAATTACAACAGGAAAAAAAATCTCTTTGGGTGCAAGATACACAATTCAGAATACATTTATACAAATAATATTAATGTTGATTTCGATATAAAAAATGGCGAATGATGCAAGATATAAAATAAGTATTAAATAAAACCACAGTAGAAAAAGTGAATGAATTCATCAAGGAAATTTAATGCGGGACGATTTTACTGAAACTTTATGCCATGACATCGTAAAATGTTACGATTTCCAGAAAAAAACAACTAAAAGACCTCCTTTAAATTCTAAATTTTATGATTTATTTTTGAGGCTATGTTTACTGCTGAATGAATTACGAATTTACTTCACTTTACAGAGTCCTCTAACCTTCGTGTATTGCTTAGAAAATTATCAAGAGCCACTCCAACACATTTCAGAGTCGTCGCCACAACTTAATTTCTGAGTTTCCGTTCCAGAAATCCGAAGACTCCCCTCCGAGTTTGAGTCGTTCCCTTATCCACTTTTCTCTTCGCAAGCTCACTTAGTGCACTCGAATCTCTCTCTCAGCCCTACACGTAGGACTCTCCCCCTTCCCTTTCTCAGACTCATTCCTGCTTCAAGGAGGTCATAATGATTTAGTGATAACAAAAATTACACAAGGAACGGAATTGTAATTTCAGTTGAAAAACAAAAAAGGGGATATTAGGAATCAATATTTCTTTCACGATTTCATCTCCTTAAAGTAAACTCACAAAACTACGTATTTTTCTCTTAAATGGTTTTGTCCGTCAGAGTGACTAGCAACCCCACCCCCCCAAAAAAATTAACATTATTATTAGTAATAATAAATTTATTGTCAAAAAACAGTACAGACTGCGTATGACCACGTGGAGGACAATAAACTAATTTACTCTCCGGAAGCAAGCAAGGGACCATCCCATCAATTCCGATCAAGGGCCCTAAGGCAGAGGCGGATTCAAAAATTTCAGCAAAAGTTCCTAGATAAGATAAAAAGTTAGCTGCGAGTAATAATACATATATAATGTCAATATGTTTGTAATTTAACGCAAATATGTTTGTAAATTTACATGTACAAGTTATTATCGAACTATAGATTGTTCTGAGTATAGTGTTTAAAAATCATAAGAGTTGAAAAAACACTAAATTCACGATTTGTTGTTACAATAAACACGCCCCTAGACAAAGCCTAGAGAACCTGTATAAGAAATCCGTACCCGTACCCCGTAGTATGAACCATACCCCATCCAGTGGCGATAAATTTTCATACCCTTACAGAGCAAAATTTTGAATTATTTGACTCAAAATTATTATGGCCTGATATAGAGGAACTTTCGCGGGTTTAGGCTTTTTATTTATATATTCTGTCAAAAGTACCGGTTTAACATACCGGCGAAACAAACTACTAAAAATAGCAAATGGAAATAGGAAAGCAATGGCGCTAAGATTTTTAAACCTTACGTGTCATTTACAAGAATAATTCACAAAATAAAAAAAACTGTTTTAACAAAACTGGCACCCCCATCATGTGACTGAAGACAATGTAACCCTTATCAAAGAAAGATTCAAACAACAATCTAAATGTATTATCAGATTTAAAAATTACAAAATAATTGTCCTCGTAAAACAGTTAAGACCAGTAGAATGAATTATTAATTAATAAGAACTTCTTAGGTTAATATTTCCAAGTTTCGTGAATAGTTGGCAACTTGACTTCACTCAACGCGGATATAATACCTTCAAATAATACGATAAAAGAAGTACGTCTATTTTATTATCACATAATCACTGTTTTACTTTTGGGATCTTGACCTCTTTGCTTTCTCTTCCCTTTCCACTTATTGGGAGTGATAGGAGCTAATGGCCACGTGAGTCACGTTTTAAAAAAGTGCATTTTTAGTTTCGTCCAATTCTTCTACAACCATATAATAATTCAAATCAGTAAACTAATACGATTAAAATAACACAAATAACCATAATTTATTTAAATTTCAAATACTTACAATAAAATATAAACTAAAGTGATTGTAGTTGTGTTATTCTTCCGTTAGATCAGGTTTTCATATTTCTTTCTCGCGTTTGGTATAAATTTCATCGTGGAATCGTTTTCTCCATTTCCCTCCTATCTCTTATCCGCTTCTTCATCCCCTTCCTTCACTCGTTCCTCCATTCCACCGCTTCGTATTCATCCCGCTTTCCCTCTTCGACGCCTTTGAGGTAAGTTTTCGAATGAGAACGGACTCAGTATGATTAAAACTGCGGCTTTACGGAACGTGTAATCACCCTTTGATTCCACTCGGCGACGCACACAGTGGTCCATCAAAAACTCAGAGGTCAAAAAAAGGTAAAAAAAAGTAAAGAAGTAATGACGGTCGTTGGTAGCGGGAACGTTTATATTTAAAAAACACTGAAGGTTCGTTAATTTCTAATACACTTCCGTTTCGTTCAATTTATGGTCAAAAAGGAATCGACAAACTTAGTACTTTCACGTGGAGGACAATAAACGAATTTACTCTCCGGAAGCAAGCAAAGGATCATCCCACCAATTCCGAACAAAGGTCTTTGGTCCCCGAAACAGATACATTTTCTACAGCCTGAGATCTTTTCTCAGACAATTGTATTACTACAAATTTAACAAAAGTATAAGAGAAACGAATGATCCATGTGCTCAACAATGTTCCATTATTTCATTATATTTTTATTGTTGGGGCTTTAGGGTTCGTCAATGGCAAGGTCATTAGAGCCCTTGCAGGTGGGGAAAAATGCGGTTTCGCACCATAGAGACGAGCCGTAGTGACTCTTCCCCGTGTGAGGGACTCGCTGAATATCTCGACCATACCCACTAAAATAAACCCTCCTGAAGTCAACAAATATCAAAATACAAAGATGAGAGGAAAGAAAAGGAAACAGTTGCCCAATACATTATATCAAAAAGGAAATAAATTCTGAAAATTATAATTTTTAAACACTGGAAAGGAAGAAGAAAGGGAAGAGGAAAGAAGAAAGCAAATTTAAACCCTCCCGAGAACTTGTGGGGGAGCCGCGATCTACTTATAAAATTCAATAGTTTATTAACATCATCCGCGAATTGTTGGTAAATCTGCAACCAAACCAATTTGTCTTTGTATTCTCGTGTATTTTCTGCAAAGAGTTAGTAGGTGACGCACTGTCAGAGGAGAGGTACACTCCTCACAAACGTGTTCATCATCAAGTAGTAAGAGATACCGATGAGTGAGAGGACAATGTCCTATGCGCAGGTGGGTCATGAAGACCTCCTCGCGTTTGGCTGACCTGTGTTTCTCCGCAATGTAATTTTCGAAAGGAGTGAATGAAACCAAAAGTTTACTCTAAAAAATATTGTTAGTCATATAACTACAATGGATTCAATTTATTTGAAAGTTAATAAAAGTACAGTGTCTCGAAATATTTATTTCTATCCCAATAAAGCAAAATTAGCATGAATAAAAATGTAACGAATATTTTAAAATCCATTTTATTTTTTATCATTTAGTTTATCACATTTGTAATTAATTCACGTAAGTCCATAAATCAACCAAGCAGTCTTTTACTTAAAATCCGAGGTCAAGTAATCACTAAACATGCATGTGCATCAGTTTGTCCATAGTAACAGGCCATTTACTGTCCACCGCCTTTCAGAAATTGAGAGGACCGCCGACATCAACAGTTGAAGATCGGGGTATGCTACGCAGGTTTCTCCATCGTAAACAAAAACGGAGCAGCTCAGTCGTCGTTCCAGAAGCTCTTTGACGAGGACGAGGCTTCTAGAAGGTTGGTGGAACTTCACCACCACCTTGTCAGATCTCAAAGCACCTTTGCGGTTAACCATCCCTTTCCGTAGTAACTGACATTTCTCTGCCTGCCTGACTGACCGTTTTGTGAAATATAAAACACAAACAAATATCGACTTGTCATCTAAAAGCAGTTTGTTTCATCTTGTTCATCGCACTCTCTTGACCCTCATTTCAAAGTAATACGTGGGTACATTTCTTTCTCAAAAATAAAAATTTTGCAGAATAAAAAAATCAAGGAATGCAAAATGGATTGCTTATTGTATTATCTCTGGGAAAAATCGCTGAGACAAAACTTCGATTGATGAGTGAATGGCTAATAACAACACATGAAAGTTGGTGAAAGGAACGAAGTTTTCATCCGAGCGGAATTACCTCATCGCATACATACGTAAATGTAAAATGGGAAGTTCCTTTCAGAATTATTTCAGTTCTTTAAGTACTACCTTCAAGTCACACTCTTTATAATTCCAGTACAACATTTGAACCATTTTATTGAGTCAATAGATTTATTGTATTTGCTACGTGTTTTTTAAGCCGAATCAAATCGTTAATGTTTATTAATTCTAAAATACAAACGATAAAAGCAGATTTTGTTTCAAAGTTGTTCTTGATATTATTATTATTACTTTTGTATGCTAAACTGTGCTTCAAACTACAATTTATTTCATAAATTTCGGCTTATATTAACCGAGAAAAAGAAGAACTACAGTTGATTATTCAGAACTAAACGAATCATTTTTTACGTCCTTCCGGTGTCTTACAAAGAAGCATATCATTTTCTGCGATGTAAAACCTCAGCAAACGATTTGGATTTATAAAGCAATCGCAGAGAAATTGTGAGAAATTGCGAAGATCTTAAGATAGGAACGAACTGATTTGGATCGACTCTGATACGCATCACTGGATTCAGAAGACTTGTGGCCAGTCAAAGTCAAAGTGTCCCACAACAGGTCCAGAAGGTGCTCAAGAAAGGGTTCATGGAGGGTAGAGCTCCGCAATTTCTTTGGCCGCGGCGCTAGGAGAAGATGAAGCTAACATCTCGCTCCGGCCGGATGGCCTCAGGATAGATTTGAAACTCATTTCTTAGCTAAGTGAGTAGGCCTGGATGTTGGAGTGTGATGAAAAATTCCCACCCTACCCCATATCCACCCCCGACATCCAGCCAGCAACTCAGCGTTCTACCTACTGTGCCACGCTGACTCCTATTATGGCCAATAGGTTTCAAAATTTCGAAAAATTGATGATTCGTAATTTCAAAGAGATGAAATATACCACCCATCCTCACCTGCTCTAGTTAATTTGTAGTTTCGTAACTCTTTATCATTCATTCCAATGCTACGATAACGATCTATCTTCTGCCCGTACATCGTCGTCTCGTATCCCAGTTCTGCAGTAACCGCGCTCGGCCTCTTGGACTTCGCAGGCCACTCGCTTCCACGGCCCACTCGAGCGCGTCTCGACCCATCCAACTTGGCCACCACGGCAACCTGCTCTCGTAATGTCAACAGGCGCACTGAAGTGGAGGCGGAGAGGAAGCTCTTTCTGGCGACAGCGCTCGTCAATGGCTTGGCATACAGCTCTAAATGATTGACCTGAACCAAAACACCGTGTCGAAGTGCACGTTTACATTTACTAATTACATTAATTAGCTTGATCTCTCCGTCCTATATAGAGTACATATGCATTTGAACCTTGATTTTGTTGGGGCAGGTGGAATTTCTTTAACAATTATCCTTACAACTAATGATACATCGATTCCAAAATGTTTCGATACCGATCCATTCTCTTCGATTCAATATCATCCTTTCGAATACAACATCTATTTTCCCTCTCTAAGTTATATAGTAGTCGTATAATGAGTGATATTTCCATCCTTCGTACAGACGTCAAAGATACAAATCCAACAAAAACAATGAGAAGACAAAGGAAGTGAAATAGTAAAACAATTTATCAGTTTCAACCTTAGGCAGTTATAATTTAGTTAAGCGTACGATAAATTTAGGAACAGCACTGATTTTTTAAAGAATACCGAAATAAGTACTCGGCTAGAATATATACGAGTAGAAGGTATATCCTGGGTATTCTGTCAACACTCGTGTATTATTTGTTATAGAATTAACTCACACAGCTGACACTGAATAACCAGATTTTAGATGTAAACCTTGTTTATACAATTAACTCCATATTAACGTAGTAAATATTTAGTACTAAAAATCTAGTTCTTTGGACGTATTTACGATTAAATGAAGTATCTACTAGTAGCTATAACCAATAGTTTACTAGTCCACATTAACACGTAAAATGAAAGAAAGAAGAAATTCCCTGACAGACATGTCGGAAACTATAGTCTGAATAAAACTACTCAGGGGATCATAAATGACGTCATCATAGCGAGTAGTCGTCATCCCTTCTCCGCCACGAGGCAATCTCAGCCCTATTCAGTCTTATTCAGTCTATAGCAGAGACTCTTCCACAAAATGATTCGTGGTACGCAATTTCTTAAGATAAGACCAGCACTCCAAGTTAATCAACTCTCTGAGATGTATAATTGTTATTATTTTTATTCTAATCGTTATAAAACAAAACAATATGAATAATAATGATGAAAAAGTATGACTAAATTTATATTTATCAGTTAATAGTATAGTACAAAAAATATTCACGAAGTCGCTTGACTCCTTTGAAGTGTACACGATCATGTAAAAACATGGCGGCCGAGAACGACGGTTTCGTGATTTATGCATCTCACCTCGGAAAAAATGAAATATCTTGCTCAGATGTCCGGTGAACTATAGATAAAATTGATGTAAAGTGCTCGAAAATTTTCTATAAATCAAAGTAAAGTTCCATCACTTTCGTGATCTAAAAGTTGGTCTTTTAAAAAAAAAGTTTTCTTCATAAGACGCATTGTATTTCAACATCAATTATAATTGCAATTATTTAATTTAAATGGCCGGTGAGGTATGTTTTTCTAACGTTGACCCACAATAATTACATGTTACTCTGTTTATTTATGCCGATTTAAGATATTTTTGTGATTTAGTTCTACCTACGCTAGTACTACCTTAAGCAGTCACTGAACTACACTTCGTCCACTTTTAACTACTAAATTAACCGTTTTAATTGATGAGTACATGTTACTGAGCGGCTAGTTTTGATATGAATGATTTTTTCTACGGAATTGTATTCTAAGCATGTTATATTTTTCATCACCACTTTCACTATTTTGCGTCATTATTACATCTCTTAATAACAGTTTTATTCAGACAAGTTAGTTATTGTAAAGAAGTATTCAAAGACATTGAAAATTCTCCGCTTGTTAAAAATGGAATGAGTAATTTCTGCTCAGAAAAAAGAAACTTCCTTCAAGTAAGAGCAATTAGTTATTTTTAGCTATCAAATATTTTTTCTTTAAAATGTTTATATACTCATTTTTTCATCTCTCAAAAACGTTTTTATTACTCCTTTGTTTGCGACTCCAACAAACAGACTTTTTTCAGCTCTGTACACACGTTTTTCATTAGCACTCTCATACCTTGCCATTTATTCTACAATTCAGGTAATTAAAGGTTATACCACCAGGAATACGAAATGAAATTGCATAAAAGTATCTTCAATTTACATGGAAAACTGTGTTTTATTGAAGAATAAAATTAAGGCACATTTATTCCAGTATTGCTCCTTTGGGGTATCATTGAATTGAATTCGCTTTGAAAAATGTTACTACGGGGTGGAATAAAGTGAGCCATTGATACAAGAGAGGCACATCATGAAAATTTTATTGTTATTATTATAATCATCTTCATACCTGACAACTCGCAAAAACCAAGGTAGCATCTGAGTCCTAAGAACCAATTGAAAAGAGTTCCTGATGGCTACCAAAACTTCAGACGGTCGCTGAAAAAAGTGGAAGAAAATTAATCCATCCAACAGTTCAAACAGAATAGGACTATAGACAATCTCGTCGAAACAATACAACACACAAAATATTTCTCTGTCACCCACCAACAAGAGAATTCTCTCCCGAAATTACTAGTAAACCAAACGATAAATCCTGTAAAATGCACTAGACTGAACAACGTTATGTATTGGTCATGAGAGCTACCAAACGTTTTACGATTTTTCAATTAGTTTGAAAATGTATGCACTCACAAATCTAAAAATCACCGGAAAAATTACTCAGAAGGACTCTGTTGCACGCTTATGCTATTCCATTGCATGCATATTACCTTTCATGCATCACGTACAACAGAAAAAGAATTACAAGTAACCCGGAGTTGTCCGAGAGTTTTTCTTATTATATTACTATTGAATACTTCGATGTTTTAGTTGGTTATGCAGTTAAGGACAATACTATCATCAATTAGCTGATAAAGGGTGCTAGAATGTCTTAAATGGATCAAGACAGTTTTTTAACGGCATCGGGAGCTCCATCTCATCGGCCCCAAAAACTGTGGTTTCGATTACTGGGCGTGTCTTACCCCCGTGGAGGACTAAACTACAATTTTCTCGACATTGGCAGTCTCACTATTCATCTCATCGACCCAAAAAAACTAGTGATTCGTCATTAAAATTGGTCGTTTTGAACTATTCTTACATATTACCCCCATCCCACACCGTCCCTTGATGGGCTACACCATTGAGGGGTAAATTAAGACATAATAACATTGATAGCAGTTATTTTTCTCTCATTTTTATCGTCGTGCAGGTAAAATTTCATCACAAGAAACTAATGCATTTATGAGTGGCTTTTCGAAATTTCATGTACTGTAATTTCTAGTTTTGTAGGTCGTGTGCAAAATTTTGCCGTACTCAAAATGAAATTCACACATTCGGGAACAGACAAGAGTTTGAGACACTTTTTATTGCACCAAATTATACCACTACAATGCTTTGAGGAAGATTATGTCACACAAGCAGCCAGTGACCAAAGCAACACTAACGGGAAAAAGTCTACGCTCCTTAATCAGGATGTATTATACACGTATATAGGTTTTATTGAAATGCAGCTCATTGTTACTTCGGCGCCAAGACATTCCACCAATTTGTGAAATATTAATATTTCTTTGCATTTCATAAGCCGGATATTGTTAAGAAGATTACAGAAAGTGGCCGGTCGGCGTTAAGACGGAAGTGCGACGAACTTGGGACCCACCCTAAATTCAGTT
>NNCF01131568.1:399988-420561 GCA_002313205.1 Laupala kohalensis | reverse complement strand
GGATCCCGCTTCTACCAAAAGAAAAATACTCATACCGCATCAGGGCTTGTGGTGTGATGTTACACTCATAAACGTCCAGTGTGATGTCAATGGAGAAGGAAATTAATTTGAAAATAATCCGGTGCTTTGGCGTAGACATAAAAAAATATGAATCTAGGCCGTAATATTGACGTATAATCATATTCGTAGGTTATATGTCCTGTGTTTTTAAAATCAAAAAAATTATACAAANTATATATATATATATATATATATATATATATATATACACATATACACATACCGTAAACCTGTATTTTTGATAAGGTTTGTTATTTTACAACCTAACGCATAAATTTCTTATGAAAGAAATCAAATATTAGAAATATTATTTAAGTGACATTACACCATTCTGAAACATAATAACAGAAGAAAATGTGGATAGGAGGAAAAACACTGATATTTTGAATAACTATTCAAATGAGACATTTTCAAAAGATTCTTCTAATTTTCTATTACTTTTTTACTGCATAATTAAAATATGTACGATGAAACTTATTTTTCTTATTATAAACACATTTCTTCAGCACATAAATATATAAAGCAAACAAGTCTTGAACTCAATTTCGAGAAAAGAGGTCTCCCATCGTTTTATCATATTTTCTGAAAAAATGTGTGAAAAGCTCACTTAATGCATTTAAAATTCCATTTTATCGCTTTATTTTATAGTTAAAAGGTAAATTTTCGTAAATATCCCCCCCGCCATAATTCCTAGCCGATTGCCGCAGTTGAGGAATCTCTGTGTAGTCCGTAATGAGTGGAGTACCAATAGAAGGCCGACTAAGGTAGTACAAACGTTAGATCTTCGAATCACGACTCGGTTATTCCCGGGTAGTCAAGATACGTCCCTGAAGGCGGCTCCAGACATTCGTCATTCAGCAAATATCTGATTCCTTTCATGTGCCTAAAAGACTAACACGCTGCGGGTAGAGCTAGCACCGATATTCGTGGCGCGGCAAAGAGCAAGCAACCTATCCACACTATTCGCTATTCGGAGAGCGGTCGCTCGGGATTCGCCGAATGACGAATGTCTGGAGCCGTCAGAAGCTGCCTCCTAAGTGACACTACATACCACTCGAAGATTCAATAATGACCGCACAGAATTAAGTTAGTTCGTTAATTCCTTTAGAGGACGATAACTTAGAAGTCTTAGTTTTCTAATACGTTTGTACAATAAAAAAATGAAATACTGAATTACTGTTGCATATGCTATTTCCTGTTTTCATGATACAGTGGACTCCCTGTTTGATCCTCTCATGAGAGAATGTCTGCAAAATCTCCACATTAGTTCGACTAGTGTGGTTTCAACATGAAAAAAGAAATGATCATTAGAAATTCTTTGCCTCCCCCTCTCCTCGATGATCCGCTCTCTGAGTCCATGCGTTTCGATATTAGTTATGATGCCATATGCATCTTCTACGCTTGCGCTTTCCAACGGTGTGTGTTTCCCGAATGTGAAGAGTCTGTTGCCAAGAGCGATGCTCGTGTGCTCACGGAGAAAGTTCGAACTTCAGCCAAAGGTATCACACGTAAAGAAGACGATGCGTTCACATTGCCACTGGGCGCTTCAGTGATTGCATAGAATTTGGTAATAGAGGAAGTCATACATCTTCTTTCTCTACGGGCAAGAAGCAGAACTCTTTTATGATTTCCTGAGATCGCTTGGTGACATACATGAAAACCACAACGCACCACAAGGATCATGTACATTATATTATTAGCGTTTATTTTAATTTAAATAATTTCGGTACACTCTGAATACATGTCTAGAGCACAAAAGATAATAGTTTAGATAATATTCTTTCTCCAGAGATTCACGATTTTCTTTGTTAAAAGAAAATTTTTATATTCTATTAAGGTTCTTCTAAATAGAATACAGTCATAAAATAACAAGTTGGATTATTTTTTGAGGTTAGGTCATATTACAAAAAGTAAAGATGCTTTACCTTGCCAACGTTTTGCAAAATTTATTGGGATATCTTCAGGGCTCTGTTTCTACTTTCTGATTTCATATCTTTCCCAATTTTTTATCCTAGTTTTTCTACCGTGCTTTTCTGAATTATTTTGATAGAAAGACAAGGAGATTGATAAGAAAGTTGGGTAAGATGTGAAAGCAAAAACAGATCCCTGAAGAAGTCTAATCAAGATTTGACGAAACATTAGCAATATAAAACAAGTTGAGTTTTCTAAACCCACCCTCAATAAATAAGTCAGCGTGGCTCAGTGGTTAGAGCGCTCAATCTGCTGGCTGGACGGCCAGGATTCGTTTCCCCATTGAACTGTAAGATTTTCATCTCACTTCAACGTGCAGCCTGACTCCCAGGTCTGCTCAGTCTGATGTAAAATGAGTACCGGGTCTATTCAGGAGTCGAACTGGTCAGGGCTAGATGCTAGCTAAGTCTCCTCCTAGTGCCGAGGCTTAGTATTTGTGGAGTTCTACCATCCGCGAATCCCTTGGTTACACGTTAAGGCCCAATTTAACTTCATCAAATAATCCAACTGGTTACAACTCAAAATGTCGAACAGTAAAAATATAATTTGTGAGTATTCTAAAAAGAGTTTTAGGATTCAAGAAAACGAAATATACTCTTCATATCGTAATCCCAGAAAAACTGTGCAATGACACAGGAACGCATTTTGGTTTATAGGTATAGAAATAGAATAAAAAATTTACATCTATTTTTAATTTTCATGAAAAAACAAATCTCAACACCCCCCTGGGGGTGCTAAGGGATAATTGGATAATTAAAATTTATTTTATTGTCACAATCGGTTTCAGCGCCCCAAAACACATAGGGGTAATGGGGTATACCTTCTGGGTTTCGATTTTTTTCTTTTTGTGTGCCTGTGTTATTAAAAAGATTTTTTAAAAAGAAAAAAAATATTTAAGTAAGAAAATGAACCAACATTTTTTCACATACTTCGCTCCTAGTTTATAAAGAAATTGTTAAAGTCCCAAGCCTAACGCACTTATTTGTACATTATAACACATTACCCTCTACCGGAACATTAGTTCAATACTTCTCTTTAAATACGCTGGATTTGTTTTTGTACGTAGTACAATTACACGAGCAAAAACGTGCTTTGTAGCCACGTCAGTACATATTTTACTACTATCAATGTTTCATATTTTGTTGTCATGTAATTCTAAAAACACTTTTTAAAGAAACAACCATTCATGAGGGAAACGTAATGTGAAGTATTTTCATTTGGATAATGAGGCTGGGTATAATTTCAACTAAAACGAAATATTATAAACTTGCGTTAAATTATATTTCCGAACCGTGCCACAAAATTATGGACATCACTGATGATCACATTCCTTAGGGTTGGATCTAAGCTGCTTCATTTTGACGNTATGACGTGTTCAAGTTATCCATTGAACCAAAGTATCCACATTTCTCGGTATTTAGGTGTTTCAATAGATTCTGGCAGAGGAAAAGTGTTAAAATAAAATATGTCACCGTCATGGTAATAAACGGCACCATTTCCTGGCACTAAAAATTCGAGTGTAGAGAGAAATTGCAATTCATGAAGAACCAAAATTGCGATCCATGAAAGAACCAAAATATCACAGGCAAGTATATTTTTAAATTGAAGAAAATTTGGTAAAACTATTATATTCTTCGCAACCAGAAGGAACATCTTATTTTACAATCCTTTTAATAAGTGAAGCTGGAAGGAAAATACAAGTAACTTTACTTATTAAATAGAGTAAAATCAATTATCATATAATAGAGTAAAATCATATGCAGCCCCTTTTTGTTATACGCTACTTCAAAATAAGTCACGTGAAATGCGTCATTTTGCATAACCTCAAGTCATCGTTGATATCCAGTAAAAATATTATTCGTTAATGTAGATAGTTCGGAAGTATTGATGTGTATCATAAATTCCTTCCTTCAACCGATCTAATAAAGAATACAACTTTCATTCAGAATATTTACAGAAACTTTGTTTCAACTCACAGCACGCAAAATCTACAGAACTGATTGAAATGAAACTTTAAACGTTCACATTCCTTAGGGTTGGATCTAAGCTGCTTCATTTTGACANGGTGTAATGTACTGATTATAGAAAATTATTATGGAGAGGTAATGGAAGATTTTACTTGACGGGTAACGTATGTTGTCCCTCTGTTTCAAAACTTGTAGTTAATTTTTCGTCCACTTACGAGTATCTGGCTTGTATGACAATAGATGATTATGGAACTGATAATGGAGGAGAGAGGTATATCGTAAACTGTATTAATGCTTAACGTATTTATTGAATGCTGTATTATTGAATACTACCTGATTACCCTTTGTTGCCTGTTAATATATTCCTGTTAATATGATCAGTTAATATTTCTTTTAACTGATCTTCTTTTGCTCAGAAAAAAATGAAATCATTCTATATTGTAAGATCAAAATACTTTTATGAACTGGTTTTTTTATACGTACAGAATCCTTATCTATGAAATTCATAACACTACTTTAATACAAATCTTGAATGAGTACACTACACCAACTCACGGGAATCACACCTGTCGAATTTCCGCTTCCAAGGCACGTCGCGGCTATACCATTTCATTAAAATTCTTGTAAAATCTAAACTGCTGGTCGAAATTTTACGATGTAAAGTCGTTTTTTATCTTTCTAATAGCACAAAACAAATAACCCATTAACTTAGATGTTGATTGGTTTTTTCCTTCTTATATAACTCTTTTAAATTGAAATATTTTAATACTTCTATTTTTAATAATGTTTTATCGATAATATTTATTAATTTTTGTAGATAGACATATACTGTCATGAGCTTCTTTGTTGAACTCTTTGAGGTGAACAATAGTGTCATTCATAGTTGTCACCTATCTCTAACCGCTTAGGCAGCGTAAGCAAATATAACTTCTTTTTCCTGATTTAAAAATACATTATAAAAGTAACAGTTGTCCTATGTTTATCCTGACTCGTAAACTATCTCCTTGCCAAATTTCATCACTGTCGTTTCAGTGGTTTAGTCGTGATTAGGTAGCAAACAGGCAGACACACTTTGGCGTTGCGCATTATATGTTAGTGTGGAGTATGGGTGCAGTGTAATGTGTTGTATATCACGGTATAACGGGTTGCATCGCAAGGAACAGAAGGCACCTCAGTTAGTGGTTTCGTATCATATAACACTATACTCGCTCTACAACACTCTCCCGAGACAAAACACTATAATGGCGGCAACGGCGCGAGTTAATTAACATGCTTGTAAAATCTACACTATTCGTTGAAATTGTACGCTTTCAAGACGTTTTATATCTTTGATAAATTCACAAAACAAATAATCCATTCACTTTGATGATTTCTTTCTTTCTTAAATTACTCTCTTAAATTGAAGTATTTCAACACTTCTATTTTTAATAGCGTTTTATCGCTAATTCAGGTTAATTTTTGTAGATAAACATATGGTGTCGCGGACTTTTTTGTAGAACTCTTTTGAGGCAAACAATATTGCCATTCATAGTTTTCACCTATCTCCAACAGCTTAGGCAGAGTAAACAAATATAACACTCTTTTTTTCGATTTTATCGACATTTATTACCAAATACCATTTGCATTTTTCGTGTCACTTATTTTAAAAATAAAAGTTAGCCTATGTTCATCCTGGACATGTAAACTATCTCCTTGCCAAATTTTATCACGATCGGTTCAATGGTGTAATCGTGATCCGGTAGCAAATAGACAGATGCGCTATCGCGTCACGCATTTATATGCATTTATGGGCAATTTCCCACCAAGAAAATATTAGTCTGACATAAATTTAAAAAATACATTTATTTGTTAACATACTTTCTATGAAATAAATGCATTCAGAACTGTCTACAAGAGAGAAATAGTGACCAAATTTATTTTAAATGATACCTATTTGTTTGATAACTACTGCATGTTGTTGTTTATAACTCTTATCCACAAAAAATTCCCATAAAAATGGAATCATAATGTCTTAAATTTAAAATCACAAAAATTATCACGTGGTTCATTACGTTAAGGTACATTAACGTCTATGATGCATAAGGCACTTTCTACGTTAGAAAACCTGTCACCTCAGGAAAGGAAGACGAAAGCGTGGATATGACACGAACTTCCACGAACATGACTCATTTTTCGCGTCACGTAACAATAATAGCTCTTCAGTTCCACGGTTCCGAGTTCTTTTCTTTGGAAGCCCAGCATATCCACTGGAGAAAGTGACTCTTCAAGACCAGATGAGAATCCTCTCTTGTTTCACTCTCTCATTATGAGTAGTACACGCTCTCCCAAAGTTCTAGCGTAGTTTTTGGCCTTTTTTATTTCTAGCGGAAGTTCTTTGATGGGAATCACAGGGAAATTTGGAATCAGTTTCACCGATGATTTGACGCTGCAATTGACCCCGGAACAACTTTCTCGTAGGATCAGTTCAGGAAAAATAGTTTTAAGAAGGTTAAGTATCTGTTTTCTAATTTTTAATGATTTTTAGTTTGCATCTTGATTGCCAGAAAACAAGAAGTAATATGGAGTTTTTGCACAGCGTACCTGCGAGCTATCGTATACGCTATCCACATGCAAGTTGCCTCTGCGCAGACTCAGATGTTAGTGGTACACTAAATCTTCTAGGGCAGTACGTTACTACGCCTCTGTTTGCGTATGATATTAGTGGTACAGTAGTGAGCGAGTTCGCGGTGGATTCTGGTCTGGATTTGAGGTTATATTGATATGTGAGAGGGTATGCAAGAGATTTGTTGGGTTTCTTTTCTTCATATAAGCACGTTCTAGTGTACTCACAGTGCAGTTTACTTGTGTACGATTACATGAAAGTGGTTTGTTTGGGATTACAACTTTTATTATGATTTGATTCGAAGGTACGTCATGCAGAATGCATCGATTGCACCATGTACGTTAAGCGGTTAGCGTCATGAACCAAACGCATACTTTAGGAAGCGTGTACGTTATGCAAAAACCTTCTAATATAAAAATAGTATAAAAATGTGTGTGAAAGAACATTTAAGTTTGAACTATGGTTGTGAATAGTTTTTACGTAGTAAGCTAACTGTTGACTATTTTAAATATAGACAAAGCAAAATAACGCAGCTAAGAACAGAAGCTTAAACTAGATTTCGCAACAGGTTTTCTTTTATGTCATCGCTATTAGTGGTGTTCCTCAAAGTTCACTTGTCGACTCATCTTCTTACGTATTCAAATTACACCTTCTTGTATATCTATAAATCTTCACACTAGACAAGAAGAAAATGTTTAATTATACAAATAACTAATTTTACGAAGTCAACATGACCTTGTAGAACAAGAAAATAGCATTTATTTATAGTTCTTTGCTGAAAATCGTTATTTTGGATGGCGATTTTCATTTTTCTTTTTAATAAGTATGTAGAGTGTATGTCTTTAGTCTCAGAACCACTCGTGAACAAACATCTTGAGCTTCTCTGTTGCATTGTTAACTGTAAATATAGTTTATAATATAACTTTTTTTTTGAAATATTTAATGAGAGATAAATCTTTTAATAAGCCTCAATAATATTCTGAACATTTTTATCGAAGTTTTACTAATATTACAATTGACGTTTGGAAAACAACACAAAATGAATTGGTTCTGACTGTTGAATCCCGATTTCGTCCCACACGTAATTGAATGAGAAACACGATGGTAAAGGAATAATCACTTATGATTAATTTAATGTCATAAACAATTAAGAATATTCCAGATTATTCCCAGGACAAGTCGAAAGTCATACCGGAAATATCTCCTATCTAACTGATCTCTCTACATGGAAGCAGCGTCGTGGTGAATCGTCGACCCGGATGCGCCGGCCACACGCCCAAGCGCCAGCCGCGTTGAGCTTTCCCTGTCCTCCTCCTTCCCCCACCCGACTCACCGCGCTTCATCCATTCCCTCTCACCTTGTAAACCTCTCGCCTACTCGGCAGCGCTCGAGAAAGTGACGAACCCATTTATAAACAAAGCCTACGAGGTCGCGAAGGTGCGGGCGGAGACAAGACTGCGTCAACACTTCTTCGCTTCTCTGCGAACTCACCATATTCCGCATTACCTCTTCTTCAAAATACTTTTAAAAAAGTTGTTTTTTTAAATTTATATTAAACCAGGTTCCAAATATTCCCCGTCACTTTAGGATAAATCTCTTTTGATCCTATTTTTATTAGGTTGTATAGTTGTGACCTTTGATACAAAGTGTTCCCACACCTCGAAATGGATCCAGCAGATCCCAATATTCTGAACTTAAATCTCGCATTAGAATCGACAAAGGTCATTATCTATCATGACAAAAATCAACGAAGTAATGTCATATTTAGTGATCTTAGGTCTTGACATACTCCATAAATTTCGCGCTATACCGGAATTTTTTTTTCTGAATCAGTTATTCAAATATATCGCAATACAATCTGCCCTATTTTCAATAGACAAGTGCGGCCAACTCAAAATTATTTCTTACTGAAAAATAAATTACTTCTAATGTTAGATTTTAACGAACTTGACATTTAGCGATGTCGTTCAAAGAGGCCGTGATGAACATTAGTGATTGTGAAGCTTCTAATTCTCACGTCTTTCTTCTCTCATTTGGGTGTAGGACATTGACCATCACTTCAGTCCACTTTCTATGCAAAGCAGGTTTGCGAGGCTCAGTTGCGAATTGAAGATAATACGAATCATGCAAATCACTGCAAGAAGAGAAAGGAACTTGAGCCCTGGAATGTTGGTCACGTCCGCAACTACGAACTACTTTACAATGGCAGGTGTCTCTTAAGATGCATTGTGGGACAATAACAATGTCCATGACACTTGACAACTTGTTCCGGGTAACACATTAATCATTTCTAGTTAGATGGTCATTCCCTTCCTTGTTGCGATGGACGTCATGCACTAGTTAGAATGCAAAAAATTGATAAAAACGTGACGCTGACAAAAGTAACAAAATAAACCGAAACAAAAAAAACCGGAAAGATCACTCAATTGATCTAGAAGTTTCTTTTCAAACGTTTTCACGGGACATGGCTAATGCGATTCATCATCAGATTTTCTGACGAAAATCTTGACTCAAAAATCCACCCTCACCCCCAATATGATTTTTTGAATAAATAGAAAGTAGAACTTCAATTCCTGAACATCTGACCAAAATTTTATTCGACGTTTTGGGGAAAGAATCGATTTTTTACAGCGTTTTGAGGATTTTGAAGTCTACAGAATATTTCATAATTCCAAAATACTACAGAGTTTTTCTTTTATTTTGACGTACTATTGTTGCAATTTCATTTTTGTTCGATGCAACGTTCACTCTAAGTTAGTGTTATGAAATTAAAATATTTATCAAATTAATACCGTGAATTTGTGTAATATGGACTAATAATACTTGAATGAAATACATTCTCTCATGAGAAAATAATTTATTTTCCAAAACAATTTTGTACGAAACTTATCGATTAACTTTTTAACTGTTGCCAAAAACCTGTATTGTTTTTAAAATGTTTTTGTACGGATCACCGGAATCCGTAACACCTAGTTCTATAGGGTACATTGAACCTTTAAGTTAGTCACTCTAACCCATGTACTGAAACGCCGTGTGAGAGCACATGGCAATGTTGAACGAACAATTAACAAACTCAAAATTTATACGCACATTTTCCGAAAAGTAACAAAAAAAAATTGTAACGGGTATGGCTTCCGTTACGTAATTATTGGATGGAGGGAAATATCGTTACGCATTCGTGGGGGGAGGCTAAAAATCGGAATTTTTGCGTCACATAATTTATGGTGATCCCTAAAATTACCTTAAGAGAACCCAAGTGAGAATGCAACATTTGCGTGGCAAGTATTTCTAAAACACCGGCGGCGCCCGCGTGAGAGACCAAGGCTGCTGCATTTGCAGAGGGAAACACGCCCTCTGGAGACTACATAATATATCAATGCTATACCACGGTGAACACGGTTTCTATTTCTTGCTTACTCGCCACTCAACACCAACTGCTGCTTTGTTTTTGTAGAATGGGAATGTATTTTCATCTACAAAAAAGGAGATTCTGTTTAGCCCCGGTGAATAATAAATGCCTCAATTGCTGCTATAATCAGTTTTTGGGATGAATGATTATGCCGATTAGAACCAAAATTTTCATTTGCATTAAACTGCCCACTCGTAAAATAAGTTAATACGATGCGGCGAATTTAATTTGTCAACCAATAATAAAAATATTTAGATAGATTAATATTGTTCCTCATTCATACAGAAGCGTCGATAATATAAAGTGTTGGTCGCCTAATTTGTTTCAAAATGTGTCATTCAAAAGCCTTTTTACCCTTGACTCAAATTTTTTACTTCCCTGTCCTCCACACGTGATCGTCAGACAAAAATTTTCATCAAAAATTCCTAATGTTTTAAAGCTAAAAGTTTTATAGTTACATAAAAATGTTTCACAGTAAATTTTCTTTACATTTCAAATTAAATTTAAAAAATCTGACATATTGCTACTAAACTTGATGATAAGCATCTTGAAGTAGTTCATAATCGAGTAAGTTGAGCTTGTGTAAGAAATAATAAATGCGAATGGTAACCCATTAAGCTTTATTGCTGGAATTCAAATATAGCTAAGTTCCTTGCATTCTTTCATTCAATGGAACTCACATTAAGGGTGCAAAAACTCACAGCAATGATTTTGCAATAAATTTCATTTAACTATTAAATCAAATAAAAATCTTCCAAAATATGACTGTTCATTTCATTTTGGAATTATTTTTCCTGAGGCTCAATTTTTTTTCGTCTGTGTATTTTTAGAATGAATTTCACTTAATTAAATGACACATCTAATGCTTGCTTCTGGAGAGTAAATTATTTTATTGTCCTCCAAGTGGTCATACGCAGTTTGTACTGTTTTTTGACAATAAATTTATTATAAGTGTTTGTTCGTATCACTATTTTTTTTTAGTTCTTTGGATATTTTATAATAGATTATTATTTTAATCAGTATGCCTCCAAGATAGATAATATTATAAAATAACACCAATAAATCGTCCGATATTATTTACTTCACCATAAAATTCTTTTTAAAGCAATTTTTTTACAGTGATAAATTGCTTCATTTCGAAAAAGACATTCCGAAAAAGACAAAACAATTTTTAAATAAAGAAACCCTCTCGGATAAATATTACGTAACTTAAATGTAATGAATTAATCCTGAAACAACGCTCCTTTATTACTTTAATTCATCAAAAATTTTACCTCTTACTCACAGATTAAAAAAGAAAACTGACAATTATTAAAAAGTACAGTATTGAAATAACACTTCATTGATCAAAGCTTGTAATACTTTATACAAGCAATGACTAGGGACTTAACTCGGCAAACAAGTTTCACGAGCAGGAAGTTATGACGATGCAGACTTTCAAAGTAAATATTAGTTGCAATGAATACGAATTGCAGAGTGCAATAACGTAACGTTTTAAGGGAGTAAAGTATTTACACAAGAAATGTTTCGTAAGCGTTTCACGGTTTAAAAATTAATGAAAAACCTTTAAAAAAACTAGCTTTTATTTCAACGATGTATTGAAGCGAATAAAATAAGTTAATGTTTTCATTAAAGTAATGCATTGTCAAATGCTAATGCCTTCATAAATATTTGACATTAGTAATCCTAATACAATCGAACGTACTTATTATCTTAATCACTAAAAAATATTTAATATTACATGTTGAAAGTTGATGTAATGTTATTTGTTTTCAAAAAGCTCGTCGCGCGAAGTGTTAATAAAAATGGATACCAAATAAATTCATTGGACAGTGACGACTTGGTAAGTACGTACTTGTCGATGTATGTATTTTATTTACGATTCGCGCAACAAGCTTTTTGAAAACAAATAATTCAACATGAAATATTAAATCATTTTCAGAGATAAAGATAGTAAGTGCGTTTATTTTTATTAGGGTCCACTAGTAAGTGCGTTTATTTTTATTAGGGTCCACTAATGTAAAAATGCATTTGACATTGCATTACTTTAATGAAAACATTAAATTATTTTATTCGCTTCAATACATCGCTTAAATAAAAGCTTGTTTTTAAAAAAGTTTTTTATTTTTATTATTTTATTTTATACTTTTTAGTATTATAATTTGTTTATTTATTTGTCATAATAATTAATCTTGCTTGTTCATTTGTAGTACTCGAAATACCTTTTAAACACAAACTTGTATTAATATAAATAAATAGCATAAATGATATAGTATCAAAGAGATACACCTTCCGATATCATAAATATCTTTTGAGAAACGATCGTAATGATAAGATAAGACGTTAAGAAGAAAAGCGTAGGTTATGCAATGCGTTATTCTTACTTGTATGAGAGAGACTGATTGTATTTCACGGGAAGGGTCCCAGAAATAATTCGACGCGAGTTAACTCTGAATAAAATTGTTATTTAAAAACAAAACTTTTTATTTGAAATAGACATCATAATATTGCATTGTCAGAGGGTTTATATATTTGTGCCAACTTTCAGTTCAATCGGTTGAGGGGAAGTGGTTTAAAATTCAGTTGCAAGATTTGGCCCAAACATACGAACTAAGAAGTGAAGGTAAATAAAAGGTTGTAAAAATGACACGGATGAAGCTACGAGGAAATGTAGCCAAAAATAGAGACCTAATTATAACTCAGTTTATAAAACTTATGAAAACAGTAAATTATAAAAGATGCAAGCGGAATACAATAGACCAGTACGAGTGATTCGGGAAAACAAAAATTAAGAGACAACTGCAAATGTTCCACAGTTTTTTAAATAATGTAATAGAATTGCGAGTTGTTGAATTAGTTTTTAATTTTTTCATCATAGCGTCATAGATGAAATTCCATTCACCAGAATGAGAGTCAAGCCTTAAAAAAATTACAGAAATATCAAATAATTAAATACACCTCGTAGAGCAGCGGTTGCCAACCAGAGATATGCTCCAAAATTTAGGTATTACACTATTCTGTTGAAGAAAATAGTTTACTTTGACATAATATTAGAACGTTAAATTTCTTTGTATCATATTTATGCGAGAGGAAACAAAAAGCAAAAAAAAATATTTTTTTATCTTCTGTAACTGATGTCCGATTAGATGTTACACAAGGACCACATCTCGGATAACGTATACATAACAAATGCTTAAGATTTTGTTGCGTCAACTGAATAAACACGCTTCATTAAATAAGTAGTTACATTTTTCATGATTCAAAAATCATTCTAGTTTTGTTAAAATAAGTAGGAGCATTAAATTATGTTCTAAAACTCTGAGATCAGTTTTTGACAAAAGTATTCATTTCTTTAAAAAAATTACTTAGTAGTCCATATGAAAATGTGCTGGTGACATTTATCCCTTTTTAAATTAATTAATACGACAGATTTCTGACACTCGATACTGATTCCCGTTATATAGAGCAAAATATCTCTACGACGAGTGCTTTTGATTTTAATAAGTATATAAATAAATTAAAGAATAATCCTTATATTATGATAAAAATTATTTTGTGATTTATTTGATTCGGTTATCGTCGATGCAATAGTAGAATTTCATGCATTTGCTTCTGGAATATTCGAAATTTCGAAGACTAACTGTTTACGTCTGAATGTTTTCGTTTCCTCGCTTCTTCACTTGCTCATTATAATAAGATATTAGATGTATAATATTGCTACTGTGGGTATATTCCAACTGTCCTATGCGGATTAGTTATGTGTAGTATCACAGTTAAGTGAGGAGTTGTAGAAGTATTTCTTTAAATTAATGCGTTGTAACGATATTTTAATAACCAATCACGATAAATTTACGAGTCATTTTTTTAAATTTAATGTATTACTGAAATAGATACCTCCTCTCAATAATTGAAGCAAGGAAAAATTAATTAAAAAATCAATTCCAATAGGAAAACATTGGCCATGACTCATAGCTTTTTTTGTCATCCTCTTCGCGACGAATCAATTATAAAAATTAAAGTGAGATTTCACAATTTAAAATGTAGAATTGACGGTTTTTATAACATTTTATCATTGCCACAAGCATTACAAATCTATTACCATCAGTTGAGATTCATAATGTGATTGAGTCAAACAATATAACTTACTTAATATTGTAGGATAATGACTGTTAGAATACGTGTACATAATACCACGTACTGGGGGTATGTGGGGAAAAATCATATAACGAATTGAACAAATGGAGACTTATTCTTCCAGACGAGTATAAATAAAGTTGGGTCGGATTTCGAAATAAGCTCTTCCTGCTCTGGCCACACAATCGCTATCCTCTTCCCGATCCGTGCCACTTTCGTGAGACTACTGTATCTTATCTTTAACATTACGTAAATCAGAAGTATTCAGAGTAATCGGATTTATTCGACCGTTTTCAAGTAAACAATTTCCAAGTAGCTAACCTATAAATATTTTATAATTCCATCCGACAGTTTTATCGTAATTTTTAGAATTATTACCTATTCGAACCTTATAACCTTTTTGTAAAATGTTCATGAACACTATACGCTCACAATGATGATACCTTTGTGAAAAATGCAAAGTGGAATCTGAAGTTGAAGCTGCGAATTGAAGTAAATTTTTCCTGATGAGCAATTGATTATTTTTAACTACTAATTTAATTAATGTTTTATATTGTGAATACTGTGTATATTATTGTGAATATTATTAGTGGTTATATTGTGAATACTGTTACATAAGGATATAAGAAGGTGAATAAAGTAATGAACAATTATTTACAATGTTGGAATATTATTAGCTGTTTTTAATCAAATAATTTTTTCCCCGATGGAATCAAAAGTAAACGCAAAAAAGGTACCAAAAAACATGCTTGAATTACAACACAAATTAACAGAAGTCGTGTAAAAACCTTGACAATACATACATTGAAACACCACACGTCACATGTAAGTTCCCCTTTTCCTGAAGCATTTTGGATAACAAAATTAGTTGAAAAGATTGTGAGTACAACAGTTCTTTTACTCCTGACATATCACTGTATACTCAGAGTCACTCTACAGAAAATAATGCAACGTAGCTTCCTAACACGTATCGCCAACTTCTACGAAACACATATTGATAGTAGTCACAAAAGCGACTATTTACTGTTTAAAAAATACAAATTGGTAACACAACCAAGTCACTAGGTAATATTCGTTCCACACACTCCATGTAGAAAGAACAGAGTAGCGCCACAAGAACAAGTGAATCGAATTTATGGCCAATGTTGGCGATAGATTTAAGTTTGAAGAAATCCGAAAGTAATGCCAACATAACACGAAATACACTAATCTTTATCCTTGTGAACGACGGAGAATAGCGTGAGCTACACTTAGTAAAATCCCTGTACCAACATCTAGCCAGTTAGACTGGCAATAAATATAACAACAATTTGTTATCAGGGGAGTAGTTACAAACAGCTTATGACCACACTGAGGACAAGAAACTAATTTACTGCTACTACTGCTTTCCCGTTCATGTTTTTTTAGTTACATTTTCACTGCGTAAGTTACATGAGTTCCAGTATATGTCTGGAGAACTTGGAGCAATTTCCATTTTCAGCATCATTCCCCGTGACATTCCGCGGAATGTGTCATCAACTTTCCCTCTCATAAACGAATTCATGTTAAAAGTGAACGCAGCATACACTCGTCAGAATCACTGTTTTCTTTCCATTTGGCCCGAAACGTGGGGAGAAAGTATATCACATTCTTCTTAACTAAACACTCCGGTAATTTTCCAAGACAAGAGATGGAAACTTTTTCGTAACACTGAGTGAATACACGAGCGTCTAACGGAACAGGTTCCGTTAAACCAAACCAAACAGGAGGAACNGAGAAAGTATATCACATTCTTCTTAACTAAACACTCCGGTAATTTTCCAAGACAAGAGATGGAAACTTTTTCGTAACACTGAGTGAATACACGAGCGTCTAACGGAACAGGTTCCGTTAAACCAAACCAAACAGGAGGAACAGGTGGGGCATCCAAAGCTTTCGATACTCCAAGGGCGTTCACAGATTCAAAATGTTGTGATACCAGTATTATTCATGGCACTTAACTACAAGTATGTCAAAGCACATGTTTACGTATATGTTGTAAGACAGTTGGATTACATTTCAGGTGNTACTCGCTACCGCCCAATCGCGTCCATTTACAAATGAATAAATATTAATGTACCTGAAATTTCTGTTGGAAAAAAATTAATGAATAGTAGAGTACAATGTTAGTTGAAATGATCTAGTATTTATGAAAGTATATTGCCCCACATTATTCGTAGTAGAACCGGAATGAAAATACTGGTTTGTTTAATGACCTGTTAACCTTCCTCTCTTCCTAAAATCGGGTATCTTATACTACTTTGTAGCTGCTCTAACTCTCACGTTCCCTTCCTAGCTGCCACGTCCATTGCAAAGTCTTCGGAAAAAACAACGGGGAAAAATTACTGAATACCTAAAACGCTCTTGCAGAGTTCCTTCTTTCATCCTTTCTTCATCACCTGAGAATTCGGAGAAATCATGTTGAGTGATTTTCTACAATTTCAATTTATTTTATTCACAATAATTTAACAATACACAATTATATTCAATTCTACAACCATTTATAACATCCGTTTCTGCAGTAAAATTATCCTTATTTTTTAGAGATACATTTTCAACGTCATTAAATGACTTCCTTATGTTTTACTTGGCGGTGGGGTAAACCGTAATTTAAGAGATTTCTGTATGTTTATAATGTCTCCTTATAGACTGATCTTATGACACGAAAGGTTATTTATTTATTTATTTTATGTCTGTTGGTGAGGTTTAGGTCATGAGGCCTGCTCTTCCACCTAACAGTTGGATTTGGGACAGGAAATTGGGAAGGAGAGATGTTGTGTTGCCTGGAAACTTCTGGTACCGAACCTACATTTGTACACTGCAATTGAAAAATGTTGGTGTGAGGGGTGGAGACTGGAGAAGCATCGACTTGTCCAATTGAAAATTAAATGGGGTGATGGAGAATCAACTGAGAAAACCGCCAATAGAATTCGGAGTACACCGAAACATCAATTGAGTGATTGTGAATTTATGGACCAGAAACGGAAGAATTTATTTTGAGGATGAAAGAAATTGGTGTGAATGTATTTAACCAGAGGAGAAATTTATAGCTTTCGGGGTATTTACAACCAAAATAGAAATGAAACGAGAAGTAAGGCAAGAGTGATTTAAAGAATAGGAATATGTAAGAAGGAAGCGATTAGAAGAAGATCTCCCGAGTGACTTAGATTAGTTACGAAGTGATCTGTAAATTTGAATCAGAACTAATAAATTAAATTAAAATATAAGAGAATACGGAGAACACACTCGGATAGTATACACAAAATCCAAATAACGAGCCGATTTAAAGAATAGGCTATAAATTTCGTTTCCATTCCAAAGAGTGGTGTATACCCCTGCATACATCATCGGGCGATGTCTGAAGCAAGTGCCATGAGACGAAGCTGGAGAAAGCGGGAACCCTTCTAGCCATCCTCACTGGACCCGTTTCTCGGAAGAGTGATGATGAGGACTTCGAGGCAACGACACGTCGCCTTCTTCATGACCGACATTTCACCGAGAAGCACTCATACACGATCTTGTGTAAATAGAAAAAGCTTTTACCCCCAATTGTAATGACTTAATTTTGAAGTCGTCCTCGAATAGAGAGATGGTAGCAAGATATAAATAATAATAATAATAATAATAATAATAATAAATAAATAAAGCAGTAATAAATAAGATATACTAGTCACTGTTTTTTCTTTGAATTTAGTTTTGTCTTCTAGCCCATTTTATCGGCCGAATGACAATTATCTGGGATTTGTTTTCTTAAATCAGTATGTCATTGCACTTTTTTATCTTCTCTATGTCATGTTACAATGGTCTTCATCTTTTCCTCCTCCTCAATCCTTTCTTTTATCACCCTTTATCCTTTTCTTAAGTTCTATCTCACTCAGCTTTACCACAATCCATTCGTCACTTTCCGTAGACCCTTAGAATAGACTGTCTTATCAGTTGCCTAATTATTAACATATCTTTGCCTAAATGTGCGGTTATTACACATTTAACCGCCTGTATTCTATGGCACATGCATAACTATGTGTCACTTTGTTAATACAACGTGATGTTAATTGCTTCATGACATTGGAGTCAACTACACTTGTGAGCATAATATTTGCGGATAGTGCAATTATTCGCGACTAAAAACATTCTGTGTGAAAACATGAATGTTGACAATATTATTTATCTTTGATAATTAAATCAAGAGTATCTAATGCAAATGAGTCTGTAATTGTAACTCTAGGCGAGTAATATTGTATCACATCAGCGAATGAAAATATACTCGTCACTCATTAGTGATGATATTAATGTGAAAATACTGACTGATTTAATGCTAGTATTAATTCTATGTTTGCTACAATCTTTATATCCATATTATCTGTTTCTCTTTAAGTGTAATTCGGTGAGATTGGAAATAGAGAGAAAATACCCTGTTGCGAATGATATTCCAACTAAAATATATAATAATAACAACATAGGAACACACAAGAAAATTGGAGTGTTCCAAAGACTAGACCAATATATCCTTATGTATTTGACACGCTGAATCCGAATCCGAATACAGAATTGCTCCAACACCCTCCATTGTTTCAATCGCAAAACACAATTAAATGCAGAAAGAAAGGATTAAAAAATCTTGGGGGAGGGGTGATTTAGCAATAGTGAATTCGGATTCAGAATGTCAAAATTCGTAAGGATACGTACGTTTAGTCTGGAACGGATCAAATTTTTTGTGTCTCTTTGTAATTATTTATAGCTAAAATTGCAAAGAACTTAAAAATAGAAAAAAATAAAGGAATTTTATAACATTAAAACTATTGAAATATACCCACATATTTCCCTTCTTTTTCTCTTTTTATGCATTTTTCATGTGTAAAGGTTCATAAAAAACTCAACACCCGAGCATTTTCATTCTCGCGTTAATTGGTTGAAACATTAAAAGTGTAACAATAATTTAGGAAACACACAGCAAGAATAAACTTAATTAAGCAGGATCACGATATGAAAAAAAAGAGTCTTCAAAGCTCTTAACCTATGCAGGAGCTTCGCTGGAGGGACCACCTGACGTCGTTCCGTATCAAACAATTTCGCTGATGAAAAATTCAGTGTAATATTGTAGAAATGTTGCCCTTTTGCGCGTTACATTACCCCAGCGCTTTCTCTGGTTTTACAACTTAATTCTTATTACCCTGAGGGATATTTTCTGACCGCCCTCTTCGTCATATTTAATTTGTTCGCGGACGAGAGCCAGAATGAAGCGTACTTCTCGGTTTCTCTTAGATCCACACTCATCGCGCGATGCCTCCTGAAGACGCACGTCATGACGGAAGCAGAAATAAAAGCTTAGTAAGGAATTATCCCGTCCACGCAAAAATGTGGACGGAATTTCATCACAATACGGAAGAGGAAAAAACTGCTTATAGCTGTCCTCGCGTTACTAAACAGTACTTGTAATACAATTATTTGTGAAATATTTAAACATTTATTACAAAGATTTTAAGTATAGGAAGCGCAGTCGATCTTACGTTGTAATGAATGACGGAACAATCATTTATTCAACGTTTTATTCATGAGTGAGAATAATAATTATAGAAAAAAAACTTTTTCGTTGATTGTCCGATAAAACTCATTCAGATAATAAATGTATAAATATTTTCTTAGACGATGATTTGCAACTTATATTGGGGAAATAATGTGGATATGCGAAGTGAATTATACAAACAAATATTGATCTGTGACAAAACCGAAAGCTACATAACCCGAAACAACCTAATGTGTGACAAAACCCCAAATCCCTTTACCTGCGTCGAGGAGAGTACCTGTTAGTGTCCCTTAGGGTAGTCTCACCTTTGTCATCTGTTGTGGTCATTTTTTTCCTTTATCCCCAAGTTCTATAAGTCCTAGTACATATTGCCATGAAATGAACCATTAAACTGACGACTCTTAAATATACTGTATTCACAGTGTAATTAGTATATGTTTAATCCACATTATCGGTAAAGTTTGGTATAGGTGCAGTGAAATAATTTCCACTCACATCGCGTACTTTTTCGTTTACCTATGGTGAGAATCCAAAGAGTGTGTTTGTAGATATGTCATTTTAATGTTATTTTTAAAGGAGAATAGAAGATAGTGTGCATCTCATGTTTCTCATTGTATTTGGAATCTTCCACCCACACGAACGTCCTTAGTCGCGANGAGTGGTTTAAAGTGATTTATAACACGAGAAATAAATTTTTTTGTTATTAATTCATATTTTATACAAAAGTTTTCTATATTTATTTAATTTCTTTTGACATATATGAAAAAATAAAAGAATCACAAATTATGGGAAATTACGTTAAACAATACACGTGAAGAAAGAGGGAAAGAAAGAGAGATAGAGAGAAAAAGTAAAACAACGATAGAGAAAAGTGAGAGAAAGAAAGAA
>NNCF01131568.1:371292-383378 GCA_002313205.1 Laupala kohalensis | reverse complement strand
AACTCTTATGATTTTTAAACACTATACTCAGAATAATCTATAATTCGATAATAACTTGTACCTGTAATTTTTTGCGTAAAATTACAAACATATTGACATTCTATTAGTATTATAACTCGCAGCTAACTTTTTATCTTATCTAGGAACTTATGCTAAATTTTTTGAATCCGCCTCTGTCTTAGGGCCCTTGATCGCTTCTGGAGAGTAAATTAGTTTATTGTCCTCCACGTGGTCATACGCAGTTTGTACTGCTTTCTTGACTGTAAATGTATTATTATTACTCACATGGAACGTTTTGTACGAGAAGTTATCACATATCAGTTAACAAATTTGAAAGGTGGAAAATATGAGAGATAATGGAGATTACGCTTTCTATCGACGTGCAAAAATATTAGGTTAATAAATCCAATACATATTTTTTATTCTATGAATAGAAGTTGATTAGTTTTTTTAAGTTTTACGACTTATCATGTAAAAAAACATTACTTTTGAGCGGCATTTTATAATAGAGGTCTCTGTTTGCCAAATCTCTAACCACTAACTTGATATTGCGCGTGTCATTCATGTGTTACGCGTACAAACATATTCGTGGCAAAAAACGTTATTTTCACGGAAGTGTGTTTTTTGCGGTGTATACCCATGATATCTTAATCTCTTTTCTGCTCCAGGGACGGATAAACGTATCATTTCCATTCATCCGCATTCATCAATCGTAGCACCCAACACGATGACGCCACGCATCTTTTTCCTCTCCTTCCTTCCGCCTCTATGCGTCCGTGGTTCCTCCTGCACCTTCCGTTCCGCCGCCACCGTCACCGTGTCCTGGCCAATCGCCGCGCGCCCTGTGGCTGTTCGCTGGCACCAGTCTTTCTCTCTCTCTCAGCGTCACACCCATAGCGCAACCCCTGGCTCCATCTCCTTCTGGCATTTCCCTTCTCCCCCCACCACGACGTCGTCCGCGTGGGCCATGACTGTGCTGCCACGCGGGAAGGCGTCCGCACCGCACCGCACCGCACCGCACCGCGCGGCGCGGCGGCGGCGATGGAGGCGGTGGCGCGAGCAGACGAAAGGGTGGGGAGGTGGGGGTGGGGGCAGTCGATACGCCGCCGCCGAAGAGCGAGCGCGCCGCGGTCCGCACGCGTCAGTCGCTCACGTCTCTCGTTGCGGATCGCACGCGCTCGTTCCGCCCTCCCTTTTTTTTCCTTCCCCTTTTGGACTTCGTCATGACGTTCCGCCCGGCGGCGCTCCGTGCGTCCGTTGTCGCCCTTGCGGTGTTATTTCTCTTCTTCGGCGCGGTGACGCTCGCCGCCGATCAGAACAGCAGCAACAACAAAAAGGACGAGTTGAAGATCGAGACGCTGTACAAACCCGAAGACTGCGCCGCCAAGACGAAGAACGGTGACATGCTCACCATGCATTACAAGGGGACTCTCGAAGACGGAACTCAGTTCGACTCCAGGTGAGTACATCGGCGCCGACGTTCCACGTGTCGAAGGCGGCCACGTGGTCGGGAGGAGAGGTTTCCGTTCCACGAACAGGTGCAATGAATGTGTAGCGGTTTGGGCGCAAGTGCGTACGAGATAATTGTTTCTCACGAACGGTTAACGTGCTGAATGTGCATTACGAGAGATGGGTAACGGAATGTGCAGGTTCATCAGATAGACGCCTCTTTACACAGATGGAAAATTACGTTAATGGGCGCGCCCTCCGAGAATTCTCTTCGGCAGCATTAGGGTTCACTTGGATCATTAGAATGTGTAAAAGATTCCCAACAGAGTATGTGGTTCATTAAAAAAAGAAGAGTAAAAAAAGGTAGTACAATGTAAATAATTGGATTATCTGCATTTGAAATCCTTAACAAGAAAAGCACACATTTCAATTGTTACAAATCAGTATCTATATTATGATGTTTCGATTTTAATAGTTCGAGGAATCGTTCTTTTGAAATCTCCAATAACCAGAAAGGGAGAAAAAATATATATCCCGAAACATCACAAAATCCCTAACTCCTCCCAATCTATCCACCCTCCATCTGAAAAATCCCCAAGCGCATTTCACGTTTCAGAAAAGGTGACTCGCACTCAACACGCGTCCAAGAAGTCAACTTTTTTCTTTCCTCCATTTCTTTCCTATTGTCCGCATTCAAGAGGACTGCGGCGGCGGAGGCGGCTGACTGCCCCATAAGAGGCCGCGCCGCACCATCGCTCGGTCCCAAGAGACGCATCGGTCCGACTGACGCACCTCCGCCGCCTGTAAATCAGGTTCATGGACGGCGGCGACCGTCCGCTCCGCAGTCGCTCGGTCGGTCGGTGGAGTATTCGCNCGTCCGCTCCGCAGTCGCTCGGTCGGTCGGTGGAGTATTCGCTGCCACCAGGCACGTGTCGGCACAACAGGTGCTGACTGCTACGGCTCCGCGCTCTCCCGCCCCTGACGCCACGCGTCGCGCTCAAAGCATTCTTGGTGCTATGTCGTAAAACTGACACGGCGCACGAGCCGCATTGTTTCACATGATTACTATTACCGTCCATTTCTCATATTATACTTAAATATATCGTACGACCTAGGAATGTCTACACGCAATATTTATAGTGAAAGTTTTCAGAACACTATGTTTCGCTTGGGAATGCCCCAAGGCGCTCTTTAGTTATTGTCTATTCTTCAGAAAAATTCTGACGAGACAAATTTGTGTTTTTCATAAAGCAAGATTGTGTCCACTATACTCCAGTGTTGTAAGATTTCGGTACGACGAAATGAAAGAAAAAATTATTAAATCAAAGAAATCTTGCAAGTTCTTGGTAGCAGGTTTTAGGTTTCCAGCTTTGATTTCTTGCAATACGTGGTAAACCACACGTTGAACATTCTAGCACCGCTCTAGACCAGCGCTAGATAAAGTATATGGAGTTGAGAAGTTTTTGAATTCAGACTTTCCTCATAAAGTAAATAAAAATGGAACGGTTAGTGAGACATAAAATTCTATGACTACATGGAAATCGATGTAGTTTAACATCATAATTATACACTACTTTGTTAGACACTGATAATATATACAGATTTGTTAGTCATGAGAAATTCAAACATTTAACATCATAAATATTTACAATGAAATCATTTGAAATTCTAAAATATTTTACCACATAGAATAATGCAAGAACCCATGTCTCAGAAAAGTGCTCAATTTCTAAGGAATACGTTGAAGAAAAAGACAAAAAAATCGATCTTTGTAAATTCTTTTGCTTGCTGAGGTAACTCCAACATTGGATTATATCCCATGACGTTGTAGTTTTATTTTAAATTCTGCTTTATATAATTTATATTAATACGCTTTCAAAGGACGTCAATCATGTTTAAACGTTCGCATGTTCCCACGTACTTTGAATATCGTTTTTTGTCTGTAACAGGATGCAAGCGCAGATGTGGTCGTTTGTAATTACTGTTAGATTACATTAGTTGCCTGGTAACTATAATACGTTGAGTGCCATACGTTGCAAAACCCTGAGATTTCCATATTAGCACACTTGCGAAGTTTAAGAGATTCCTCTTCAATTAACAACCAAAATGCTTCGCTGTTAAGTTATTATGTACTCCTTTTGTATTATTAAAATTTTCCAGTACTTGAGTGATTATTGCCCGTATATAGAAAAATATAATCCAAGTGGTTTCTCGTTAATTCAGACTAAATGAGACCAGCAGTTATATGCATGAACGAAAATAATCCGAGTGATATGAGAAATAACCAATAAAACCTTATGTCGTAGAAAGAACACAAGCCAACCTCTTCCGATCATCACAATTAATCATTACAAGTAATAAATACCTAATTTTTTTTCTACCGATTGTAATAATCCAAAGAATAGTAATGAAGTTAAATTAAGAAGAAAAAAAAAACAATCTCTCTTTCTTTCAATATATCACATAGCAACCACCTCATTCAATTTTTTTTCTTTCGATATAGACCAAAATTTTAAAATTTCAAAAAATTTATTTTGATATACAAAATGATCCGTATAAACGGGAGATCCAAATATACGAGTTCTTACGGTAACAGATCCGAAAAACGCAACGTCTTATTTCGCATAATGTCACCACTAGAGTCAGCTATTCCAGATCCCAAAAAGCACCAGTTCTTTGAAACCACAAACCAAGACGAAACGAAACAAAGTAAACTCGACGAATTTAATTAACGACCAAAATCATGACCGAATGCATAATAATAATAATAATAATAATAAAAATAATTCATTTTTCTCCTAGGATAATATGAGAGGTCTCTTCGAATCAGTGTCGTGCCGCGCATATTCTCTTGTATCGTGAGTAAGAGATAAGCAGTGGAGATAGGGGTTACTGGGTCGTTCGCATACCAATAACTTTCTCAGGAGACGTGTGAGAGGAGGAGGAGCCGTTTTTTGAAAGCGAGTGTCAGCGGCGTCAGAGCAGCCAGACACGACCGGCGGACACGCGACGGGCAAGCGAGCGCTAGCGGCTAACGGATCCCGAAGACCAGCGCCATCTCCTTCACCGTCGAGGTTCCGGAGAAGGAGCGGGTTAAAAGAAACGGGGAGAGGAAGAGGAAACGAGATGAGATGGCGTTGTAGTTATCACGTTATCGTGACTTGGCGGAACTCTGGGTAAAAGCAATGTATGCACATAAATCTTTGGTAGTATGAACATGTTATTCGTATGCTAAAAAAAGTTCTATAAGTAAACTGGTAGCTCAGGATATGGTCACAGAACTCGAGTTAACCCCCAACTTTTTGAAATTTTATCCCGATACTTCAACAATTCTTCCAAGTTTTACAATAAAATATGGAAATTGGAATCTCACCTTTTTACTTTCCAATTACAAAGTGTGTAAGGAAAGTATTGAAATAGATCGAAAAAATTGAGATATTTGCGAATTGGCTCCAGGAGAGTCTATTTTCAAATTTTGGGATGATGTCCAATGTATATTGGAGACGCTCTTTTTAAATCTACCTATTAGTCTATTGCAAAGAGTTTAATGTAGAAGATATCCTTGAATGTGTAATGATGGTGTTTAAGAGTTTACAAGGTAATCTGATGATAAATATTTTGAAACCGATTGTTCTCTATAAAATATTATCATTTATTTTTTGAATTTTTTTTTTTTCATTTTTCTTAAATTTTAGTGTTATGTAGGGTGTTTAGTACCATGAGTTTCTGTTACGAATTGTAATTGGAAAGTTCAATGGCGCATACTCCAGATTTCTTTACATCGATATCATGAACCGTACTCAAGATGGGGAAGGACATATGAAGGATGTTATATACACGAATATTCAAATTCATTGAACCACGTAAACACTAAGTGTAAATTAACTGGAGACGCAATTCAGTAAATAAGTTGGTCAAACTGTTTCCCGAGAATAGATAAATTGTCTACCTCATGGTGATGAAAATACACGTTTTTGACATCGAATAACTGAAAAAATCTCGACCGTTCATTCCAAATAATCCCTTTCATGTCTTTTTAGCGTGTATACGTAATGCGTACGACATAAGCTTACGTGGACCAGAGTAAAATGAAGAACTAACGTGATACGGTACTTAACCTTGTCAGGAGATAGGAACGCTCTCACACGTTTGAGGTGCCCAAGGCGCGATTCAATGTTTCTTTTAGTACTCTTGAAGTGACACTTTTGTATCGACGTGGACGTAAATTTACACGACCGTAATGAAAACATGTTACTGCAATGGTCAAATATGAAACAATTAACAAAGATTATTTAGACCAAAATAATTACAATTTCATAGTTATTTCTGAAAATTACGCTATTTAAAGAATGCGAAATACATTTCTCTTCTTGCAGGCGTATTCAAGTGATGACACTTATAATATACACAAATGACCCCGAAAATTTGTGTTCCTTTTCTGAGTACCTGGACGGAGCAAATCACACAAAAGAAGTAGAGTTCTTAAAAGCATTAAAACATCGGTTGACAATTTCCTATTGTTACATCATACACCTTTTCTTTCCTACAGCGATAAAAACATTTAAAAATTACGTCAAGAAAAGAATCTACTTGACACATTCACTTGAAAGTATGTTACTTGACTACCTGAGACATGACAAAAATTTTGTTAAATAAGAAACAATATTCGTAGAGAACTGGACGAGTTAATGCTCTATCGTCTATTATCATATACTGTTCTTTCTGATGTCCTATTTACATTGTTAATGCTAAATATGAAATAGAATAGAACTTACCCCAACCATTATATAGCAGATATGAGGAAAAGTAGAATCTGCCATATTACTAAGGCCAGTAAAATAATCTTGCTAAATGCAAGTAAACGTTCAATTATCGTACAGAATGCTTGTTACATTCAATGTTGAGCAAGATTTTATTTATTTTGAATTATATTCCCACCGAAATCGGTAAATTACCATCTTCATTTTTCTGTTTTTCAACACTTTCCACTTCTTGTCGTGTATTCCTTTACTTGCAGCCCATCGTCACCCCGCCTTCCTCCCAGGTCTTTGTTAGCGTAAGCAATGCGATATGACAAAATAAAACTTCGTTTTCCAGTGAGGTGGGTGAAGGACGTTTTTTTATAGATTGTTAACATTCTCNGCAATGCGATATGACAAAATAAAACTTCGTTTTCCAGTGAGGTGGGTGAAGGACGTTTTTTTATAGATTGTTTACATTCTCGTGGGTGTCATTCCAGCAATTTAAAGAAAATATGAATGAAGAAACTATTCTAATTCTTAAGTATAATTAATTTTATAAAAGCACTATTTTAAAAATCTCACCCTTAATTTTTGGTGCAAAATGATATAAGACAATTTACGTTTCTGTAAGAATCTGCTTTTACTACACAACAACGTAATGCAAATAGGAACCTCCATACCAAACATTATTTACTTTTTAACAAAATATTAATAAAATTTTAATTTTTCACTCATTTTCAATGATAGGGGCTTGAGCTCGAAAGTATCACTTTCCCCAATTCCACCACTAGGTTAAGGAAGGTATACTTGAAATGAGAATAATTTTTTCGAATTCTACTAATTTCCTTTCACGCCCATAAATAAACTATTGTTCAAACACTGAATATTAGAGAAATTTAAGAATGTTGTCTGCGTTGGAGAGCGGTGAGGGGGGGGAGGGTGTTGTTCTTGGGAAACACAGATGATGAAGCAGAGTTCAAGAGCGGTTGCAGTTGCGTCGGACGAACGCGGCCAGCAGAACGTCGCGTGTCGTAAACTCCGAACGCGCCACGGTTGTAACGGCGAAGGCTGAGGTACACTCCGGAACGAAAGGATGCATGAAAGAGGTAGGCGAACGATCAAATGACCCATCGTCGAGAGAAAAACACGACAGTCACTAATGCTGAGCTTAAACGAACGCAGATAAAATGGGTGAATTAGTATCTTGTCGACGTGCGTTCGAGTCATTGGAACAATAGTATTTTTAACACAAAAAAGGATAGAAAAAAATTCTTTTTACTTTCCAATCATACATGAATTTTACGAAAAAAAATCGAAATCTTCGAGAATTCGCTCCAGGAAAGTCAATTCTCATATGTATGTCCTATGTGTATTACTTTTTGAATGAAAATCATTGATACAATTATTATAAGTTTTAGTTGATTACACAGAAAAATCAAGTTAATTATTTGTTTAGTCTTTCCAAGTTTGTTTTATGTTCCACTTCAACTAAAAGTATTGTCAATAAAAAATAGTCCAAAATGATCATAACCAATCTTAGACTGTTGCCACTGGGCCAGTTCTTCTTCAGGGCATACTACACATTTCGTACGTTATTTATGGAGGTAAACGAACCAATCCGAAATTATTTCACCAATATTTTTCAATTCTGTTATTTGAGAAAATCAAAAGAACTTTTTATCGAAAAGTGACGGATGGAAACAAAGATGATAATTATCAGATCCATAGATGACATTCGTACGTAAGAATTCTTTATTTTTACACACCTTTTTTATCACTGAAATCCATTTAATTTCTGGTAAACGCTCGATTTTTCGGAAATAAATAAAACGAAATTGATATCTTAAATCATCAGGAAAATTATTTTCCCAAGGATTTCTCTCATACATCATTAAGAACAGTCCTTATTTCCTTAAATCCTTCTTTACCATTAGTAACTTCAATACATCAATAACCCGCCACATCCTCCGCAGCATTATTTATCAGCAAAGTAGAACGAGATACTCGCACCGAGCTCATTAAACGACTTTCCCTCGTATGCGGTGGCTCAGAGAGACTCAGGGGCTGAGAAGGAAAGGATTGTCCTGGGCGCTACGCCAGAGCGCCGCCCCGCAGCGCAGTGTTCGAAGAAGATCGTGGCCTTGTCCAATAAATGGTTTCCGGAGGCTTTTCGCTGACTAGCGAGGTAGGCCCTTGGAGAAACACCTTCGAGAAACGAAAACTCCCTGAAGTCGGTCTCTGGGTGACTCTTACCTTGCTCCTCCTGTTCCCTTAAATCCTAAGAGAGAAGGTTGTGGTCTTGGGTGCTCCTGCAAGGGTGGGGTTGATCATCGGTGTGCGGCAATCGAGGCGGTTTGGAGATCTTTGACCAAAGACATTAAATCTCTATTATTCGGTCATGCGCTAGTCCGACTTTCCCTGTTATTCGGCATTTCAGCCATGATATAATTGAGTATTTTACACCAAAACAACTAATGGGTCCCCGTCATAAGAAAGCGTATCAATTTCGTTTTTACTTTTTTTGTCCAGTAATTTTTTGTATTTATAATTTTATCGTTCTTGTTTTTTAATAATTTGAATAATTGTCTTCCCCAGCCACTTCACACAATTTCTTGAATTATGATAAATGAATACTGCCTCCGAAGTATTCCTTATACCTATCCGTCTAACCTCGGAAACGCCTACGCTCCATAAACTACGATTACCTGCCCAGGGCTTTCACGTAAAAATTTCAAAACGCGAATTGGGCTCGCCAAGTCAGTTACAATTTTACAAAGTTCGACAAGTATCGATCAAACACTGCATATTTGCAAACCACCCAAACCATACGAACATCGAAACAAATTTTCATTTTTATAAATTCGTTTATTCCTGATTATATATTTACATATGAAAGAAACATTTAAAAAATAATGGATATAAAATATTTAGAGACCTAAAGCAGTGCCCGTTAAACAGAGCTGTTTTTACGCACGGGTCTATTTCCAAGCTATCTCCTAAGTATCCCACGTTTCTATCGTCCGGTACGTCATGCATTGGTGAAAGCTCCTCGACCATTAGATAACATGTGGCAGTAGTGTAGTTGCAAATGGTTTCAGTCGCTGTGCAGTGATAATGGCGTCCTTGGAATACAAACGTTCTTAAGAGTCACGCAGCTGATACTAGTTTATGTCTACTAGATGAGTGATTGTTTTAAATACATTCTATAGAAGCGTAAATTATGGCCGTATGAGGGATCATTATACTGACAATGAATAAGAGTATTTCTAGACTGTATTTTAAAAACTTATTTTTGTCGTAACAACCAATTCTTTTTTCTGTTTTTTTTTAAGGAAAGTAGTGTTAGATTTATTCTTTAATCATGAACAAGTATATTATTAGCTTCATAAAAACCAATCGGGGCTCTGCAAAATGTCAAAATGTAATTGAATATTGATAATGTTGAATGATTCATAAATTAACTAGACTTAAATTTGTAAAAACGTATTGTTAATTAACATTTTAACTTCTATTTATTAAATTGTATGATTAACCTTTTTCTCGTTCGAGGGATTATGTAATTATATCAAAATTATATCATAATGTCATTATTTTTCAATGGTTTTATGTGTACACACGATGTTACAGTGACAACTGATGTAAACGCAATTATTGCATACAAATATTAAATTAATACTTTTTACCATCACATTTGTCGTTGTGAATTATTAATGAAAATTATTTTGAGTAATATCCTGTCCATATATGAATTGATAAGACACAGTGATAAGACAATAAACAACTGAACACACGAAACAATAATAATCTAGAGTTTCCATGTATTTGTGAGTATTTGCTACTTTGGTAGCATTTAGTTGTAATTTTATGATTTTCTTTTATCGAAAGAAGTGGATTGGAAATTCCACAATTAATGTAAAAGACTAAATATTTTTCAGAATTGCGGAAACATGATCAATTTTCACGTGGAAAAATAATGAAATCTTCTCATGGCAAGATCGTATAATCACTCCCACGTAGTGTTGTATTCCGACAACGTCTCGTAAAGAAGGATATTAATAATTTAAATGAAGCGAATAAACCAAAAACCTGAGTAATGTAATACTTTCTATTTCAAAAATTATCTTACGAGTTAGCCAATCAGTTTCATGATAAAATTATGGCATATCCGTGATCTCCATACCCAAACACCAACATATTTCTTCAGTTCTTACTGCTTCGTGTCCCTAAAAAGCAACGACTTATGTCCCGGAATAATTTATGCTCCTTTTGGACGGAAACTCCCCGAGTGGATCTGTTAGTCATGTTTACTTCATGCGCGTGTCTCTTGGATTCACTTTCTGAACACGAGATGCGGCGGAGGAGAGGAACGAGATCGTTGCGGTACGTGTCATGGGTTGGAGCCCCGAGTACGGTGACGAGCACGCGGTGGTGGATGGTGATGGGAAACAGAGTTACTGACCAGGAAGCGGTGACGTCGCTCATGTTACGAGTAGTGCACATCCCCTGCGAAATGGTCCCTCTTTTCCTTAAAACTCCGCGGCAACATCGATATATCTCGCGGTGCAGTCGAAACTCGTCTCCTTCGGGATTCGGGCCGTCTCGCAACTTGTAGAGGAACCGGCGCGGATTTATCAGATGGGAGCTGCCACCGCTTCGACCGACGCCAGCGTCTCAGACGCCGGAATCAGTTGGTGGTGGATGGGAGGAAGACGTGTTGCATTTGTTGACTTGGAATGTGCGTTTTACGATGGAAGGAGAGCTTCCGAAAGTTAGTTTGTGGTGGATATGACCGTAAAGGGATTGGATATTGATGTCAGTCATACCACTATTCTCGATTAGAAAAACTTCTGTTATCGTGGCAACTAGGGAAAATGTAATAAAGTTCGCCATTTTTTCTTCCATTACATGAACAGAATTTTCAGTTAACATACGAGTTGTACCACGTGATGAAAATAAATAATATGATACCGAAAACCCAAGGAAATTCCATTTCTTATCATCTTCCAAAAGAACGCTTTTATATTCTATGAGTTTTAGATAAGAAGCTTTTTCTTATAACTTCTTGTATAACATAATTTTAGAAAATGATGCTCCCCTCTAATAATTTGGTATTCCCATTAACGATTTCTTACACGACAATCACACACAAATCTTAGGGCATTTTCGCATATGAAGATGAATCGCCGTGTCTGTTAACTCAAATCTTCAATGCTCAGAGCGATGACTCAATTCTATAGCAACGTGAGCAGAAAATTAATGTCTCGAAGGTAATTTGCTGTCCTTTCTGATGCAACTAAAAATCAAAGAGTGCCGACAAATTTCTCAAGAAGTGCGTCGACTGCATTCAGGGGCATTGTTCTTCACCGGAAGTAAACGAGACATGTAATGGAGACCGGTCTTCATTTTCCTGTAATGAGAATGTACAGTGATATTTGACCATCAACCTGTGCCAGAGGGTGGGGGTGGGAGAAGCGGGGAAGCTTCCCCTAAATGTTATGGTGCACAAGTCCGAAAATGTTTCAAGGAAAGAAATGAAGAGTGATTTCCTTGATTAAAAACAGCTCAGTTATCTAAATGCACTAAGAATAATATAATCAGTTTGAATGTAATACGAAAAATACAATGTGTAATAATTAAATGTCAAAATAAACAAAATGAAAGTGAATCGTGTCTCATGTATTAAAAAGTTTAATAATATATTTTAGCCCCCAGTTTTTATACCTGCATGGGAAATGGATTTATTTCGCCTGGAGGCAACTGTGCTTCCAATATATATTTCATGGGGTGGGCTGAGTAATACCGCTCCATTAAACTGAATGTATTTTACCATCTCGTTTATATCATCTCGAGTCACAAATAATGATGTGTCTCGTTGTTCTGTGAAGTGTAATTCAG
>NNCF01131568.1:291288-370934 GCA_002313205.1 Laupala kohalensis | reverse complement strand
TATATATATATATAAAATTTACAATTCATTATATAGGTTTGTCATTAATACTTTATGGTATCACTGGTTTCTATCTCCATTAAGAAGTGACTGTCTTTCATACAAATCTAATTTCATTTGGAAATTAATGATACTTTGCATTCTTAACTTCCAAAACAAAACGAAGATCTTGTCTACATGAAATTTCATAAACCACTCTTTTCCTCCCCTTAATGTAGAATTTGAGAAATTCTTGGAGAAATTTTAGCACACTTGACGTTCAAAACCGAAATACCACTATTAATATATTATTGAAATAAAAAACACGATTCTTCCCAAATCCTTGAAAAAGAATTTTAGTATGTCTTAAAACTCTCACCATCACCGCCATAGCAATGTTTTAAAATATCTTTAAAAATACTTTACCTTTCAAAATATCTTTAAAAAACATTGCATTTCGGTATTGTCTGACGAAGATGTAACAGTACAATAGAGAAAATAAGCTTCCGTGTGAAGGTGTGGTGGGTCACAAGTCCGGCGACGCAGGATTTTAAAGAGATTTTAAAAAGATTTCATTCATTTAATTTCATGTGTAACTTAATATTTCAAATTTCCCGTTATGAACTTAATATGATGAAATAATATATAGAACAAGCAGTTCCTTTACCACTTCAGGAGGTGTCAGTATTTACTCATTACTTCCGTGTCATCTACAAGTAATTACTCACACCTATCCGCTACGTTAACAAGTCGGAGCTGCTGTCGTAGATTACAGATACAATCTTTTCTAAGGAATTAACAAGCTGTCCCTTGAAAATAATAACCACATCCTTCGTCATGATAACGGTGTTGTAACTCCAGCACCGTTGCATAGTCACAGTACGTGCCACTACGACTCGTATTTCGTACATCTTTTCATGCAACTGCGAAACTCGTATTTTCCTTTCAAATTAACAGTGGTAGTTGAGGTTCTGTGAGGAAATACAAAATAATGTGAAGCACTTTGTTTGGTTTTTTTCGAGGAAAGCAAATAAAGGAGATTATGGCTAAACAATCAAGAAAATTGTGTCCCCGAAGAAAATATTTACTTTTAATTTTTCTCTAATGCGTTCCTTGTATTTTTTTCACCTTCTCCAAAAATATTTTATTTAATTAAGTACTTGCCGAAGGTACACTATGATTGATTAATTCAATTAGAGAAATTTAAGCATCACCGTTTTGAGTAAGCAATTATCAATTCTGAAGTGACTTTCTCTTCAAGCCAGTTGAACTCAAGACGCCTGAGAATACGCTCAAAGAAGAAAAAGAAGAATATGCCCCGAACATGTTTCATTTATTACGGAGGCAGTGAATGTTACAAAAAAGTTACAGCTATGAATGTAATTGAGAGTTTATTGTTTTGACGAAACGTAAGAAACATAAACTGGAAGAAAACAAGGGGGAGTACTTAGTAAACGCTCGAAATGAATAGTAGCGAGCTCCGCCAACTCAGCTTGCGACAAGTTTACCTCACGGACTGCGCCCTCGAGTGACGAGGATTAAGGAAATCAACTGTGTCTCAAATAAGCAAAACGGGTTAAACATGTTAGACACCTACGTCATCTTGTCAAGGAGGTTATTTGACAGTTCGTTTGCTCATCAAAGTTTGTCTTTTGGGTCGTACCTCTAAAGTCTCACTCTTGAAAAAACCAAGTCCTCACTTTCGAATTAAAACGTTCTGACTCCACCGAAAGCACAATAATAATAATAATAATAATAATAATAATAAAGAATGCGAACCGGTGGTGACCAAGAGTTGAGCAGGCGGGCCATGGTCGGGATACCCGAAAAGCGACATACCGAAGAAATAATGGATCACCCATCATCAATCCAACTGGCCCAAAGTGTTTTGCAGGTTGAACTACTTGCAACCACTAGGGCCGGTCGCATACGACAACGCTTGGAATGGACAAACCAAATGAATGTGGATGTCATACGTTGATATTTGCGAAGTACCAAAGCTGAAACAGACCTCACCCATTATACTCATCCAATGCTCCAACAGTTTATAGCTATTTATCCTATCTTAGCTTGCAAAGTGTCAGTACAAAATTTGGCAGATAGATGAAGGGCTATCATGAGGAACAACCTTCTCTCGTCTCACGAGATCGTGTTCATAAAAAAAGGAGTCAGAATATGAGTTGGGTATGGGAACACCTGCACGATACCCATCGGTCGATTCAACACCGTTACATAACACTGAGAATATTTTCGACTGCGCAGGATCTGTTGGTGATGAACAACCCTCCCTGGAAAGAGAGGAAATCGTACCCATCAACGATAATGATGACGATGATGATAAACATCTACAGTTAAAGATACAGAAAGAATTTCACAGGGCCAACACTGAATTTTTAGATATTGATCCTAACGAACGCCCTCATATTCCCAAACCTAAGTATTGCAAGAATTTTTGGAAGATAATACATCATATAAACCAGTTACTAACAACCAATTTAGAGAAATGCCATGGGATAACTGATATATATATATCACTTAGTGTACTGCAACGCAATCACAAAATGTGCATTACAGGAACTGGGATTCCGATGCGAAAGAATGAAGACAGAAAAACTAGTAGTGAGAAACCACCTCCTCCATGGAAGAGAAGACTAGATAAACGCATTTCTGATCTCCGAAGAAGTCTTGGACAGCTAACTCAATACCGCAGAGGAGTTCGCACTAAGACGTTGAGTAAAAAAGTTGCTCAAATAATCAAACCGCATCTGCTGGAAAAGCTGACACCTACAAAGCTGCTAGAAATAATAGATTCCCATACACAACGTTTGAAAGTCTATTCAGCGAGACTCCGACGGTACACCACTTCTTTGAAACGAAAAAGAACAGAACAAAGCTTTTCTCAACGAAAAAGGCTTTTATCAGAAGATCCGTGGAAAGCAGGTTGTACCAGGTGAAGACCTTCCACGTTTAGAGCAGATTGTAGGATTCTGGAGCGATATATGGGAGAAACCCATGGTACATAACTCCGATCCTCCTGTTCTGTTGGAAGAAAGAGAGAGATTACGGGAAATAAAGGAGATGTCAAAAACAATCATCACTCCAGAAGATGTAAAACGAGCCATCAAGAAGACTGCGAACTGGAAAGCTCCAGGCCCTGATCACCTCTAAAACTTTTGGTTTAAGCACCTACCTGCGATTTATCATAAGATGGCACAATATTACAATGAAATTTTGCTGAACCCTGAGATTGCTCCTGACTTCCTCACAAAAGGTAAAACTTACCTTCTCCCTAAGGGTGAAGAAACCAAAAATCCCAGCCAATACAGACCTATAACCTGCCTCCCCACTATTTATAAATACCTGACAGCTATCATCACTGAGAATATACAGTTTCATCTCTCTAATAACAATGTCATGAGTGAAGAGCAAAAAGGGAGCTGTCAAAATACTAAGGGATGTAAAGACCAGGTTACCATTGACTCGGTTATTGTAAGCCAAGCAATAGAAAGCAAAAGGAACCTAAGCATGACGTACATTGATTATAAGAAAGCTTTTGATTCCATCCCACATTCATATCTAGTTGAATCTCTAAACACAAAGTAGATCCCATAGTAATCGATTTTCTTAAAAAAATCATGACTAAATGGTCAACGGTTTTGAAATTCAGAACCCCTGAAACTACTTTGGAATCCAGGACCATCAGTATTCGGCGAGGCATCTTCCAGGGAGACCCACTTAGTGCACTATGGTTCTGTATCGCACTCAACCCGTTGAGTGGAGCTCTAAATAACACGCAATATGGTTTCAAGATCATTACCCCGGATAAACAGAAATATGTCATTAGTCATTTGATGTATATGGATGACCTCAAGTTATATGCCAGTTCTCTCAAACAAAACCACCAGTTACTGGAGATCACCACTCACTTTAGTAGAGACATTTGTATGTCCTTTGGACTGGACAAATGTAAGTCTATTCACGTAGTGAAAGGAAGTATCACTAAAACATCAGGGTTTGATACAGGTGATGGTATAATAGAAGACCTGGCTTCTGGAGACTGGTACAAATACCTTGGATTCATGCAGTTAAAAGGACTATCCCATGGAAAAATCAAAACAAAATTGAAAGCTGACGTCTGCTCTAGGATAAATTCAATTCTCAAGACCCACTTGTACAACCGCAACAAAGTGAAGACATTAAATACCAATGCAATTCCTTTACTTACATACTCCTTTGGAATTGTGAAGAGGTCAATGACTGATCTACAAGATCTTGAAAGAGAGATCAGGGTAAAGCTCTGTGAGTATAGGATGCGACATCCAAAAGCTGCCATTGAGCGAGTTACTCTCCCCACAAGTCTTGGTGGTCTGGGGATTGTGCATTTAACCCAGCTACATGCACAACAAGTTAATAATTTGAGGAAATATTTCCATGAAAGAAAAGAAAAATGTACATTGTATAAGATCATATGTGATGCAGATGTGGATGCTACGCCATTACATCTTAATGTGTATAATTTTGAAAATGCGACTTAGTTGATCTTAGAATTCAACAATGGAAACGTAAATCGATTCATGGTACTCATCCTTGTCATCTGGAAAACTCACAAGTCCACAAGGAAACATCTAATTTGTGGTTGAAGAAAGGAAATCTCTACGGAGAGACAGTTGGCTTCATGATGGCCATACAGGATAGAATGATAAACACAAAGAATTATAGGAAATTTATCCTCAATGAAGACCTCCCAGATGACAAATGTAGAGTGTGCCATAGAACTTCGGAAACCATAGAAAACCTTATGGGAGCATGCACAGCCTTGGCAAACTCGGAATATCTCAAGCGTCATAACAATGTTGGAAGAATCGTCTTCAAAGCGCTTCTCCCCAACCTTGGAATAAAAGATCATGTTAACATCCCATATTACCAGTACGGCCCCCCACCAATTCTTGAGAATGCTAACGTGAAAATCTACTGGGACCGTGAAATTAGAACAGACCACACAGTTACTGCTGATAGACCGGATATCACCCTTCACTTCAAGCAAAAAGAAGTTTTTCTTATTGACATTTATATCCCACAATCTACAGACAGCGTATCAAACCAAGATTGCAAAATATGGTGAACTCGCATTTGAAATCAAGAGGCTGTGGAAAGTAAAAAAAAGTACAGATCTTGCCCATTGTGATAACGACTGGACTGGTACCAAATAACACGCTAAGAAACATGAAACTCCTCAAAATTCCTGATTCCATATCCCTAATCCAAAAGTCAGTCATCCTGGATACCTGCCACACTATCAGAAAAACCCTCAATGAATAGGGCCGAGGACTTGAGATTATCTCCCCCCCCCTCAGAGCCTAATCCCACTGACAACAGGGATAGGTGAATGTTTCCCAGCCACCTGGCTGAGAAGTGCAAAAATTAATAATAATAATAATAATAATAATAATACATTCCAATGCTAATACAGGACTTTATAAAATAAAATAAAATAAAAACATACCGAACAGTTGCTTATTTCTAGTATTTTATGCTGTAGGTTTAGCACTGATCTTATACAAAATGTAGTAAGCCTAAACACAACGTAATCTTAGGAAATCATCTTCCACGTCAAATTAAAGTGATGGATAACTAAATAATTGGTAATTAAATGATGGAATATTATCTGTTAGTTTTCAATTCGTATATTTCTTACTTCATTGTGATGTATTATTATTAAAACGGATTAAACATTTTCCGAAACCTATCAGTCCTAAACTGAGTATTCATATTTCTCCCCACTTCGAAGTGAATGTTGCGTTTTAATGATACACATGTTCCCTGAAAGATTTTGCTCCTGAAAAGTGAAGAGAACCTGTTTTTATAAGATTAATTTTTTAATTATATTTCTTTATTGCTGAGTTCTAGTGATTTCACTCGTTATATTCAGTAGATGAATCATAAAAGAAATGGTGTAAAGGATTTCCATGTTTTCCCCTGTCAACACTATTGTTCGATCTACTCATAAGATTAGATATTTTCTTCATCGTATTTACAATAACTGACATTTTAAATAATATGATCTTCAAGATTATGCATTATTAAAAACAACCATAAAAAACATCATTCACGCAAGTATATAATGGAATATTTAAATTTAGAATAATAAATATACATTTGTGAATTAAATCACGCAAAATAAAAAATAACATACTTGAACATAGAGAACGGTTGGTTATCAGTGAACCACAGTGCGAGGGGATCAGTACTTCGTGAAATCGGGAAAAAAGACGCAAGACACTTGGCATGATATTCGCCAAAAATCTACACAATGTTATTTAAATAATCTGGCTCGTATTTGGGTTTAAAAGTATATTACAAGTCATACCTATGTATGTGTTTCTGGTTTCGCCCAAACATGGAACACGATGACGAGTGCTATAGTAAGGCCCGCATGCGTGTTTACTCACCAGACACATCGTGATACGTTTTGGGGGGGGGACATCGTCTAGATGGAATCATTTCAATCATCATAGCTATATTAACTGAGATATAGAAGTGAGAAGCTACAAATTTTCCTTGTCCCGCCGGGAATCGAACTCGAAATATTTCCGTGTCGAATGCGCTAGCCTTGAGCTATCGGAGGTTTTTTTTTAATAATTGTAGAACAGTCGAATGAAAATTATGTATTTTGTTTCAACGATTTCTGTAGTGTCAAAAACTGTACAGTTAAAAGTGGAAGTGTGTTTTAATATAAAAGTCTCATTTACGAAGTTTTATTCAATTTTGTTCTATTTTGTATTTATATTAGGCTCCGTAGTTAATCCAGTCCTGTATGAATAATGACATTAGCCAACAAGTATAACACTCCATGTGTTGAATGTTTCATTATTCACTGCGAACAGCCAACAATCTCATTGTCCCATTATCTCCGTGTGACATTCAATGGCAGTGGACGCAAGCCAAGCGAAGGGAGACCGCAGGACCGAAGGGCACGGCCCGTGACAGCCGCAATGCCACTGCCCCGCTGTGGAACACCACTGCCTCGGGCGACGGGTCGCTCCCAGTGCGAAGCCGTCGGAGGTCAACGCGACCCGTCGTGGATTCACGGGAAGCGAGCGGAGTCGTCAGAAACGATGCAGAGTGGAACGTGGATTTGCGAGCGATGCAAACACTTCTTTAATTGCATGCGATGATACAAGGGAAGCGAAGGTTACGCATGCTATTTAACGAACGGAGATTGACAGTGATTGCGTGAACTGAATTAGTTCGCGGAATCGTGCGAGATTATCCACACTTTACATTGATGACACGATGAAACTAAATAAAAATACTGCTTCTGATGTAAATAAGAAGAGAATTATAAGTTGGGAATCTGGGATCTTTTCATACAGCTCCGACGAGGATATAAATCCCATCCTGGCCCGTGTTTTGCTCGGGTAGAGGCGGATTTCTTATACAGGTTCTCTAGGCTTTGTCTAGGGGCGTGTTTATTGTAACAATAAGTCGTGAATTTTGTGTTATTTCAATTCTTATGATTTTTAAACACTATACTCAGAATAATCTATAGTTCGATAATAATTTGTACATGTAAATTTTTTGCGTAAAATTACAAACATATTGGCATTCTATTAGTATTATAACTCGTAGCTAACTTTTTATCTTATCTAGGAATTTTTGCTAAATTTTTTGAATCCGCCTCTGCCTTAGGGCCCTTGATCGGAATGGTCCCTTGCTTGCTTCCGGAGAGTAAATGAGTTTATTGTCCTCCACGTGGTCATATGCAGTTTGTACTGTTTTTTGACAATAAATTATTATTATTATCTGTACGTCAACAAATTGTTAGCGTTGGTCTTCCTCAAACACCTTTCATGTATTGAGCTAATTTTCAAAAGCTTTAATTGACGAAACGGAAACTTTTACACCGATGTCGAAATCTCGAACCTACTAATCAAATACATTTTATTGAATGATATACTGTGCCGAAATCCCGAAATACCACATACTTTTCAAAGTATGATTTCGCTTTGAAATCAAAGATTGGGAAAATTATAAGTTGCGACATATTAATATATCATATTCTATATCTTATAAAAACAAGTACCTTTTTTTAACTAACCCGTTTTCTCAACAGTTTTTTTAACCAGTTACCAAAAATGAGGTATCAATACAGGACTTTCAAAGGATCTTCACGTGGTTGGTTTACTGCACTTGGAAGATTCATGCCTCGGTAAGGCACATTTTGCGTCTCGTGTGAATTTCTGTATATCGATACATCAACATCCCAGGTTTTTGCGAAGAATCATTTTCACAGGTAAATTGCAATCCATCCAGGAAGCTATTCTCAACTATCGGAGCAACCATATTTCCGACGAAGAATTATCCTTGTACGACACATTCACGACTATTAAAAAGAATGTTTGGCGTTGGTACACGCCGCTATCATTGATGGCCATCTAACTTTTCTCCATACCGTCTAACAAGTCCCAGGCAAGTATAGGCGCATTCCGTGTTAGATATTCCTCTGAATATTTCTGAGTAAATGTGATTCCAACATGACGCTCTTCAGAGAACTTTTCACACGATACCCGACAAAACTTCGACCAAATATCCGAAGAGAAGATCAAGATTGGCCACTTCAGTCAACTTCTCGACTTTTTCCCGTGTGGCCACATGAAAATTCTTCTTTATGAGTTTTATGGAGCAAGTGAATGGAGACTTAATTGGCAGATACGCTTCGAGCAACAAACATGAGTGTCACACTTCGAGCAGCACTTGAGATGCGCGCAGATAAGAGTTCGTTATCTCATACGAAGCGAGAGATTCGAACGTGATTGACGTAAAATCCATATTCAATTAATCATAACCACTTCCTCTCTTTCGAAATGAATATATTGGCTTAAAAGAAATGTTCTCCAGTTTCAAATACATTTAATATATTATGCAAATATAAGTGTATGCTCTTTATTGAAATTTGGCTAATAATTTCGTCATTTGAGTTCCATTTCATAAGATTTCCCTATTTTCTCGAACTTCTTTTAAGTTAAAATTTTTAGTTGGGTTCAGAACTCAAAAATTTTGTTTTTATCTTTTCAGAAATGTCTTCTTATTCATGATTTGCAGTAAATCTTGACCTGTAACTTTTCTCCTATTCACACAGTGAAGTAAACCATATATCTCCACACCATATCTTATTTATACCTTAGTGCTACCTTAAAACACTAAAAGTAACACAAATGAAAATTGGAAATGAATAATCGATGTTAATTTCTGTCATTGTTTGTGACCCCTTCAATATCAATAGCGTGAAATTGGAAGTGTCATATGAAGAATTATTGCTCCTAATTAATCCTTGTCAACTCTTAACTCTTTGAATAGTACTTTGGGCTGTGAAAGAAGCTAAATTAGAATTGCGTCAAAACACAATAGTAAAAACTTGAAACAACTATTGTACCTTGGAACTGCATCTCCGGCATCTGGTTTGCCTGCATAACGCCTTCTCCCATAAGATTTCACTCTTACCTACCCTTATTTCCCTTATCGTGTAGATAATTACCAATTAACCCGCCAGGCGGAGTATGTGTCTGCTCGGAAGTGCGTTGGAGGCAATATAGAAGAGGGTGAGGGCAATGTAGGGGGAAAAGAAAATGAGGGAACCACTGCCACAGGCTGAGAGTGATCCAACACAAATAAGGGTAATCATGCCCAATCGTTGTTTCATGCTACGGGTGTATTGCTTTTATTCGGCGTATGAACAAGACACGATCGATAGTTCGCATACAACTACTTATCCTGACATATCGTTACATACCGGATATCTTCAAGACACGTATTGAATCCAGCCTGGGTATCTGAATATTTGCCCAAATATGTGAAGTAATTACAACAAATTTCACAATTGTTTATTCGCATTGCACATATTTTATGAGCAGTTTTTGTATCAACGAACGGATGAGTCACCTTTTCTTCATATTTAACCACAGGTAACGAATAAGATTTAAAATATCAGATTCTGCTTTTTTTTTGTATTTGTGACGATTAAAATATTTAACCTTATAAATCAATTTAAAAAAATAAGGTCAAATAACTTAAGTTAACTTCCATTAATTTTTTGAACCCTTTTCTCCCTCCTCACCCACGGTAAAAAAATCAACACGCCTCTGCACTAAAATGTTTTACTGCATACTATTACTTAAATACTGCATTACAATTACTTAAATAAACTGGAAGTGACATTTCTTGATATTCACTTTTCAATCATCACTCACTGCTTTTCTTTTTCCTGTAGTTTCTTTCCCAGTAAGAATATTATAGATGGAAAATAATTTGAAAAAAATTTGTTCCCTTTGTGTACACTTATTGTACATGCTATTCTCTAAACGTATGAGGCTTTTCAAGCATGTGTAAGGCGGGAGGCTTGATGTTGAATGTATCATGAGTCCCAGCTTCTTAACACAAAGAAGCCGTGTTGGTATCCGAGCAAAGTACCTGAGGGAGAGATAGTGTGTCGGTTCACGCGTGTTGGCGCAGAGGGCGGCTTATCTGTCGCTGTGTACATACAGCATGGAAACGCATACAAGCTCCCTAGTATGATGATAGCCATGAGCGAAATTGAGGAATCAATACCTCTTCCATTCATTTATTTAATAATCAATTGTCCAAAACAAATAATTAGTTAAAATGAAATCGCTATCAATTTGCAGGCTACTGTCCATGCAATGTAATCTTTTTACCGCGTTATAGTCATGCATCATTTATATTCGTTCTAACCATATCCAAAACAAAAACATCATTGGGAAATGTCTGTAAATATGTAACGCAGATTATATCTTCATGAAAAATATGAGAAAAACGAATCCACAGCATTCAATATTTTGGTCTATGAGCTTGTCGCTTAGATGCTGGCAGGGTGGTTACCAAAATTCCTTTTCGAAACTATATTCATGCCTGATGTCAGCACTGATTCCCAAGCCCATTTTGCATGTTACAAAATGAAAACCTGATTTATCCCAGAGAGTAAATCAGTTAGAGCGAGATGCTGGCCATATCTCGTCCTTCTCGTGCCGAGCTGCTTTACCTTTCCAGAATCCAAGGCAGTTTAAATTACATTGAATTTGGTACAGTTTAAATTAGTGTAAGAAAACGTATTGTAAAGACCTAAACGTTCAAGTCCAAGACTGACATGAAATTCCAGTTTTAGACCAGCGAAAACGTGAATATTGGAATCACATCTGTGTGCGTGTGTACAATTCCAGTAACTTGTGAAAAAAATAATTTAGAACATAATCTTGATAGCACATAGCAAATAAGGAAGTTAATATAGGATTTTATGCTAATATTGCTGACTACATGTAACATCGTCACATTACTACCTTCACTTATTGTGCTTCCAGTTTAAATATTCCGATCCTCAAGTGTGCAAACAGAAGGAACAAACAAACTTGACGAGATATGAGACTTAAAAGTGATAAGTCTCAATCGAAATGAAATATTAGTCTTCCATGATAGAGAAGATCGAGATGACGAAGTGAACACCATAGAAGTTAAGATATATAAAGAACGGAGATTATTTGATAATTATAAATTATAGTGGTCAAGAAATTACTTGCAATTACTTTTTTTTTTACAAATACTACGAATTTTTACGATAAAGTAACAGTTTCACTCCCATAATTTAACTATGGTAATACTGCTCATGCTGACAAGCTTTTCTGGAGGGGGAAGAAATGAACGCAAGTTCACTTTTTATGTTCCTGCCTATTGTCGACGCTAGAATATGTAAAAAAATAAGGTTGCATTGCTATGGCCAGTGAAAATGGTCTGTTGATTCGAACCAGGGTTTCCTGCTCTGGTCGCTATCCTCCACACCACCTGCTCGCCGTGATATTAAGTCATGTGTCAAAGAGATGTAAATCAAGAAGAAAAGCATTCTATGCTGCTTTGTGATAGTTCTGTTAGGAAAGACACGTCATTGTCTATATACCCTGAAAGTTTTCATTTCCTCAAAATGTATGGATTATTTTCTCTTATAGAAGAGTTTTGAGATAGAAGAAAGAGGTATTGAGTTAAATAGCAAAGTCTTTCTACGTTTATTTAAAATATTCATTTTCACTTCAGACTTGTAACTAATTCTCCCCCTCCCTCGTATTGTGAAATTACGTAACAGTTAAAATCACCACCAAACAGTCATGGAATGTTGGACGGATTGTAAATAGAACTCACTAGATCAAAATGTACAGAAAAGAAACATAAAAATGCCGACGTCGTGTGTTTTCTCTTCTCCTCTTCCCTTTAATCTTTCTCCTAGTATATCCAGAGAAGCTGTATAATTTAATTAAAAAAATTGATACAATGAATTTTTTTGGAAAAGAATAAGCGGATTATTCTGAGGAAAATTCGGGTAAGCCTCAGGAAATTTCGGTACAATCTCTTGAATCTGTGTACGTACATTATTTGATGTGAATTCTCGACTAGGTAATCCCCGGAAACAAGAAGACTATATCAAACAAAAACCAAGCAGTGGGAGATACCACACCTGGATTCCGCTCAACAAAAAGTATCCGGCACGCGTGGAAATAGCTTTTAAGACCTCTTTCAAGACGCTGTAAGGAAACAGAGAACGTTTTCACCCATAAGCCGCTTTTAAATAATATACCGACACACGTCGCCTCACTTCTCAACTTTGGATGTTCACACTTCACTGGCGGATCTTATTTATGGAGGAATTTCAGCCTCCTGAAGTGTTCTTAGTAAGAAAGATTATTTTACATAGTCCGATTTACAATTTCCTCTATAAAAAATAGAATAAATTTATAACGTTCATTTTGTTTTCAGCAATAGAATCCATAGTTGTCTTCAAAACCATGACCTTTAACTAACTCATAGTAACATTTTTGAATTTATTAGAAGTGAAAAATTAATTGTGTTTCAATAATATGATTTTGGCACAAAATAATTTACATAGCTTCCAAACATATTTTCTGTTATAAATTATAAGAGCTAAGATTTATAATTAAAAGGAAACTTACCTAGCCAATTTGTAAAGTTTCAACATTAATGGAGAATACTTTGCGGATACTTTTTGGCAGGGATCTTAACAAGAGCTTGTCGCCCACCTAGTGATAATTTAGAACAAACAGCTGTGATAAAATATAATGGGGATCTCTTCCAAATACGTAGGCACTAAATACTCATTATGGGTTTTCTTGTGGACTACTTTCATAACTACCAATGGATTTGTCTTATAGAAATGTACGTGGACGTAGGAACAATTGGTGGTAAAATATATTCAATAAAACTTATACAAACTTCGGAGGGAGAGAAAATATTCCCATAAATTAAATAAAAACACTCAGGAGTCGGGTCTATGCCGGGAGGGGAGACCTAAGGGGGCTATAGCCCCCCCCCCATTGGACCTGAACTCTTAACAGATAAAATTGAAGTTGATAAACGGCATACTTTGTAAAAGTGTGAACAGATTAATAATTGTTATTAATAATATATTTGTTATTGTTATTAATAACACCAGAGTAATAAAATTAATAATAACAGATTAATGAAATAAATAATACCATATTAATAACTTTAATAAATGATTGTTATTGTTATTAATAATACCAGATTGTTAATCGTTAATTATTTATTTGATGAATTTTATTTAAAGGTACTATTCATAAAATTTGTTGTCATGATTTTTTAAACAAAAATGCTCCCCGGTTAGCCCCCCGTTGATTACGGTCTAGGTCCGCCACTGAAAACACATATTTATAGTTAATTAAATGCGCCGAGGAGAGTTGAAACTCATTACTACTATTCTCATTCTGTTCAGCAGTTTCCTAGATTACATCTACATTATTTTTCAACTAATATTCGTAAATTTCATTGGAAATGTCGCAGGTGAACAGATGTGTGAGATATTATTTCAGTTTTGAGAAAGACTATTCGTCCTAAGTGCACCTCATGGTATGTGAGTTCAGTTTTCACAATTTGATTACTTGGGAGGAAAGTTGAATTCCACGCGGATTAGTTTCATAACGCTATGAGATTTGCTAGAACGTGTGTCTCTCTTTATCATCTCATCTTCTATGTACGTTTAATATCATGAGAAGTCACATTAGAACTTCCATTAGTAGGTTGGTTACAAAATAGTCAATGGATCAGAGGTAGGATTCGACTTGCGGGAGAGCATAGATATAGTACCCCAGCAGGTACTCAATATAAATCTTTTTCAACGCATACTAACAAAAGTGAATTCTATGGAACGTCTGTGGCATGGAAATCAGAAAAGGGAATCGATGAAAATAATTTAAAATTTCAAAGGTCTCTTCTTAAGGGATATTGTAACTAAAATACAAAGTATGGTTAATATTGATAATTTACAAGAGCAGAAAAGCAATTAAAAGTGGCTGCTAATCAGTAGATATGATTCATCACTCTCATGACTGTTGACTATGAAGCTTACAAAGTTCAATTGCGTTACGCGAGGCGGAATGTGGGGTTATTATGTAATGTTATTAATGTCGCATTTGCCATCTCTGTATAATCTTTTCTGTTCTCACGTTCACTTATGTCGAAGTTATGTAGATATTATTTGCAGTCATGTGTAAAAGTCACGTAAGCCGTAATATTTTTCATTCTGTAACTGTGTGTAAATTATTTGCACACGTTGAGTTAGAACATTATACATCAACGTATTAAGGAAGTATGAGCGTACTAGGTACTGGTCAAGCACATGACCATTTATGAAATTTTCAATATTATTTTTGTACCTGTATGTAATAAACGTAGTTATTATTGCAGTAATTTATGAACTGTGGTGTATTAAAAACAGCGAATCATTAATGATTTAGTTTACATTGAAAAACTATTTGAAAAATTGTTACAAATTTGACTAGATTTCCCTTGTTTTGCGGTTTTCCTTGAATAACTTTCTTAGTTATCCGGAAAGACTAATCCAATTTTTTACTGCATATTCTACATTAAATCTACGACAAGTATGATAGATTTTTTATACATATTACGTTAGAAATTACAAGGGAGCATATTAAAAAAAACTGTCCCTTCAGAGGTTTTTTCCTTAAGAGTTCATACAACTTCCGCATGGTTTTATTCAAGTATTAGCCCCGTAAGGTCCAACTTTTATATGATGAGTTGATAAATACATTTATAAATAAATTTATTGTCAAAACGCAGTTGCATACGGCGTCTGACCACGTGCAAGACGAACTAATTTACTCTCCGGAAGTAAGCAAGATACCACCCCATCAATTACGAGCCCTAAGACAGAGGCGGATTGAAGAGAGAATAAAAAGTTAGTCATAATACCAACAGAACACCAACAAATTTGCACGTAATAAAACACAAATGAATAGTTCACAAGTACGCAATATTATCAAGCTATAGATATTCGGAATATATTGTTTGTAAATCGTAACTTTAAAAATATCTCGAAATTCGAAATTAATTATAATAGACCGCCGCGCCTATGCAAGAACCTAGAAACATATAAAATCCGTCTCAACCCCAAGGAAAACCGGAGAGAAACCTGGGTCAAGATTGAGATACAAAGTTTATTTTTAAAAATTCAGAACGTTCAAAAGCAGTTGTCCTTTAGGTGGTTCGGGGTTAGCACGCTTCCTCGCAGACGCACTGCGAATTCGATTCCCGGCGGGGGCCAGAGAACAAATTCGTAGCTTTTCACTGCTATGTCCCGGTTCATATAGTTGTGACAATTGGAAAGCGAGCCCTAATTCTTCTATCCACCTCTAACTACTTGTAGTATCTACGAGTACTAATACTCCTCCTAATATCACGTTGGTTTACTCAGCTAGCCGGTTCACTTACTAACAATAGCCGTACTACCCACCTTCTACCTCCTATTCCCTCGTCTCCTTCTACCTCGCCAGATCGCTCGTATTATCTTAACTCAAAGGAAACGATCGATAATGTCCTCTCAATATAACAAGGAAGCAACCATTTCCCTTCTTAATCATAGCGAGATTTCAAAAATGTTGGAAATGGCATCTTAACCACCTCTTCATCTAAAGCACTCCCCCCACTTCATTATCGTCTCTTCCTCTCCGAACGCCCGCCCTCCATCTTCCTTCTGGGAAATGTTGCTCGCAGCAGCCGCCCGCTCCCGTGCACTTCGCTCGCAATGAGAGCGCTTCCTTTGTGCGGGGAGCCGGCATTAAAAAGCCATTAGGTGCACGTAAGGCGCGAGGAAGTTGCTTCTTCCTACGGGCAGCTGAAAGAGCCTTGAGGAACGCTTGCATCTACTCCCAGGCATCTTCTCTGTTTCGCCCATCCCATTGATTACCACTCGTCACCGCTTTGCTCTACGATGCGTGGCTTTCGTCTTCTTTCCCGTTTGTCTCTAGAATTGTTTAGTGTGTTGATTGTCGTTTCGTCGAAAATGTATTTTCTGAGCTTTCATCAATCATCCCCCTTTCACTCGTATCAGTAAAAATGAATAGTTTAATGGGATGATACCATGAGTATAGGTCAAATAATAGAAAAATAATCGAACCCTTTTCACTGATTTGTTTCATGTGCAGCTTTTCCCCGATACCTAAAACCCTATTCTTCTTGGACACAGGAGTAAAAATTAAAGACACTTATTTCTTGAAAGATAAAAACATACGCAATAATAATTTGTTTGTTTTAGCATCAATCAACATCATATCCCTCGCATAAGACCGTAAACGCTTGATTTAAGGAAATTTTCTCTATTTAATATTAATAAATAATTTAATGTATTTAGATATTATAGAAATGATAACTCAGGCACAAAGTATCAGTGAAATACATATTCGAGTAATTTAACTCCCGAAAGAAGAGTTGAGAATAATCTTTGTGCTTGTGATGAATACGTTACGACAATTTCAAATAGAAAGCGATATTTCCTCGCAAGAATCAAACCAAACCAACATAAATATAACCAGCGAAATTCGAGTTCGAAGATCCTGGCACGTCGTTCTCATCACGTTCTTAATTTTCTTGATCCTCCCCAGTTTGAAAACTTCGTAAAGATTCCGTTTTTCATCGTTCTCCTTTATCTCCTCTTCGTCTCTTTTTCCTTCTCCTCTCGTGAGTTGATGCTCGCATTCATTATTACCAACTTTGTGATCGTATCTCTCGTCTCCACCCACACCGTTGACCTCCCAACCCCAACCGCAGTCATCCAGCAGCTCGAGTAATGAGCCCACGATTTATTAGCGCGTTATGATATCGATGCGACGCGGAGACGGGGTCGAGTCGTGAAGACGACGATGGTGACGAACCGTGAAACGATGTGATCGAAAAGTTTAACAAGGTCGGCAGCAGGGAAGTGACGCTGCTTATAGGATCGAGATGAGCTGAGACGATATGACGTCCTTGTAGTCGGCAATGTAATTTCGGATGTAGGGGCACGTCTTATAAGACTTGGGTGTAGTGACACCGTTTTATAACGATGTAATTGAGAAAAACTCCCGCGCATCTAACATACTGCTGAGTCGGAGATAGCTGACTTTGTCTTCTGCCCTGTCGAAGATGGTGAGATTTTGAGGTAGGGTTATCCTCCTCCTAAAATGTCAAATCGTCCAAACCTGTGTGAAACGTATTACAGAGAAGTTAAACTTAAACTTCATAGGAACGTAAAATTCGTCCGCTATTGAAAAGTGTCCGTTAATGGAAGTTCCACTTCCTCATGNTTAAACTTAAACTTCATAGGAACGTAAAATTCGTCCGCTATTGAAAAGTGTCCGTTAATGGAAGTTCCACTTCCTCATGATCATGAAAATTCAAACTCATGATATCTGTGAGAAAGGTCCTAGAAATGATAATTATATTCGGTCAATTCAAAATACTCTGAAATTCTTTTTCATCACAAACATGCAACATTCTACGACGTACCTGCGACGTTTCCAAACTCAGACGTGGCACGAATAGAAACGCAGAAGGACAACTCCATCTAGATATGCGGGTCTGTGCACTGCAACAGGGCGGGTACTCTCGGCAGAAGCACGGGCCTGTCTATCTAGATCGGCGTTGCCCCGAGTCACCTCATGAAACTGCTTTTCTATGTGCCAGGCCATAACGAACGATGTAGGCCCGCGTGTTATTCACTGTAAGAGCTTGCTCGAACCGAACTCTTGAGGGAGAATTACGTAATTAGCATGCGGTACGATGGAGCGAAGTGTCAGAAGTTTGGTTCGCGAACACTGAAGCGCAATGCGTGACTCGGCGCTTTCGAGAAGTCGCGTGGCGCATTCCGCACTTCGTGGCTGTTTGCTACTGTGGAAGAACGGGTGTCGTAACGAGCGCGGAGATAAAAAAAAAAAGGAGTTGCGAAGGAGTGCTAATGAGAGTTAATGGGAAATTTGATGAAATACTAGGTGTGCTAAAATTAATTAATTACCATATTTGGTTAAATTACACCGAGTGGCACCATTTAAGTGTTTTATTCAGCAAAAAAATTGAAATTAGATCGTATTGAGAATAGGAATGGAGGAAAAGAGTTGTGGAAGTAGTGGAGGAGTCTTTCACCGACGACCTATTAAAATGTCGACGTAGAGAAATGCTTCATGAGTATCATTGTTAATGCATTAATATTGTGTCTTCATAATAATTAATAAGGGTTTCAGTCCCGGCGAAGATTTTTCTTGTGGATGAGTCGGGTACAAAACGCGTTGCCTGTTGGAGAACTTCCAAGAGTAGCGTTATTGTTTTTAGACTGATAGCTATGTACACTCATATTCGATACTTGAGTCTGAACGTTAATTGGTCTTTGTTCCAGTTCTTCTATATCAATGCTTTATGTAACTCTAAACATTTTCGAACGACATACATCCGTACATCGAGGTCTACTATTTTTGGGGCGTTATCTACGTAGCGTCATGTGTATATTCGGCGAAGACTATGACACTCAGACCTAAACTCGTATACACGATGAAATAAACAGAAACTATCTCCAGACTTTAAGAGTCGATCCATGTTTGAGGCGACTACTGGTATATGCCTCGGCCTTATCTAATGACCCTGGTTTTGAAACATTAGAGTATCATTTGAAATGGTTGTAAAAGTTATTAGAAACGTCGATATTAGAAGACTATATAATCCTCTCTGTACTTCAGTTGGTACGATTACTGCATCTGATGAGTTAAGGACTAAACTGTAAAAAAAAATGTTTGACAATATTTATACGAATTTGGGCATTTAAAAACGTATTGCACAATACACGCTTGTAACCAGAAGTGTATCTCGGAGGGGACTCATAATTCTCGCCAAAAATTAACTGATGTTAATTAAAATACAATCCTTTGTTAACATTTTTTACATAGAAAAAAATTAACGCGAAAAATACAAAAAAATCCGAGACACGACACATGGATATTGAGCGCTTTTATAATTGCCATGAAACAAAAATTACTTCGATACAAAACGTTTCGGAATATATTTGAAATATGTTAAATTATTTCAATTTTCTTATATGACGGTCTTGTTAATTGCATTTTCTTTTGAAAATGGTCGAACAATTATGCTACATCTCGAGTTATGTAACATCCACGTACTCTACAGATACCCATTAATGTCCCAAAGTGAGACCAGATGAACTCTTCTCAGTGCTCCTAACGAATCGTCTCCTGGGCCGACGTGTAGCGCCACCATTAGCAGAAACATCTGAAGGGCGTCGCGACGCGTCGCCTTGCCCTTCACGAGAGGAGAAGGGCGGAAAGGCATTGGCGACGCTCACCTCGCGCCTCCGTGCTTCGTCCGCAATTATACGCTGCCAGAGGAAACACTACTACAGCAGGGCTGTCGTTGTTTTCGTTGAATTTGTTGAGAGTGCTTCTGGGATAAAGAGACTTCATTTGTGCTCTGGACAGTCTTTCTGGTGGCTGCTGTTTGGTGCGCTGTTGCCAGAATGACAAGTACGGAAAGTGGAAACAAGGCATGGCGACGTTGCCATTCGGGAGCGATTTTGGGGTAGGGTAGTCATTATGGTACATCCGTATTATTGGGTTTTGTGTTATTCGATACGCGGTCTAGTACAGCCTTGTTGACACGGTGTGCGAACCTCGAGATATCACGTTGAAGATTGTCTGTCGTGTTTGGCTCCACCGCAAATCGGTCATTCCATGGCGTGTGCGACCAAAAACCGAAAAAGAACAAACTGAAGTCGCAAGGATTATGGAAAACACGAGCACGACTCAACCAAAAGTGTTGACGCAATACCAAACAATACAACTCTCGTCAGCAACCAACATACCAAAATATGTTACTTCCTGTAACTTTCCTGATTGGTACCCAAATCTGCCTTCAGTTCCTGCTCTACGGGCCCATTACACTCACTAGCGACCGACCACTTTTCACCGAGAATGGCTAAGGTCATCAAATAACATTGTAGTGTTTTAGACTCCAATGTAGCCAGACAATAGTCACCGGTCACGTTTTACCGGAGGCGATACTCGGTCACGAGTGGCCGAGAAGAAAAAATTGCTACCTCGCACACAGTCGGTCACAAGAAGTCGACCACAAGTCGTCAGTCACCAATGACTTTACCTGTTAGCCATTTCAATCAAGAGTTAGTGTGCATGCGTACAGTTCGGAGAACTTGGACTCGATTTTCAACTGGTCGTAGGTTACCACGTTTCTTTAGAGTAAATTGATTTGAAATCAAGATTGGTACAGTTCTGTGTTCAGTTTTAAATATAACTAAGTATTATGAATATCGTACTTGATATCGATGTTATCGAGTAAAAATATATAGAAAAATTAATGTACCGTATTTGAATTTTTTGTCAAAATACATTAAAATAACTGTAGAGCACTTAAATTTAATGAATTTGCCTTTGTATTAGTAACGGTTATTTTAAAGAGACTGATACCAAGTTTAAAGAGACTATAGATATAGATATTATCTATCACAATCTTTAATTTAAATATCCTACACATCGATGTTGAATATAGAATTAGATACATAAAATTTAATATACTTGAGTACATTGAAAGTTTACAAGAAATATTATAACCTTTTTAATAGTATGCTGTTTGCTATATTTTAAATATATAATTTACCTTTTATTTCTTCTCTAATGCATGATGTGTCGAGGTTGAGGTTATCAGACCTTCTCTTCCATCTAACCACATGATTTGGGTGAAGTAATTGGGAAGAAGAGATCTTGGTTTGCTAGGGAATGAGAGGTAGCGAACCAACATTAGTCCGGAATATGTGAGGAAATTCCGGCTGAAAATCTCTCCCAGTTCATCTGTGCGGGGAATCAAACCAACACTCTTCCGCTCAGCAGTGCGCGGAGAGCAAATGAACTACTATTTATTTGTTTAACAGAAAAAAGGTTATTATATTTTAAATTATAATTATGAATTAAATGCGAAACAATTGTTATAAAGTTATTATATGGTACTCTTGTTATATATACTCCTCAGAAATGAAAGAATTATGTTATGTTGAATGAAAATGGAAGATGGGATCGAGATTCGAACTCGGGACTTTCAGCAAATGCGCTGACGCGCCACCAAATATGCTACCCCGTTCACCTCTAGGTCCAGTCTACCATTGACATTCAACTTGCGAGACCCAAAGACTTCTGAGGTGATCTCATAGAGATAATTATCCTGATATGAGGCAACGTCCTTGTGGGGTACTTTATTTTGGGTCAATATTTTCCCATTCTGGAGTTCATTGACACACTATTTAAGAGACGAAACTGGTAGCGCGTAAGCTCGCTAAACTGAAGATACTGAGTTGGAATCTCGATCCCGTCTCATATTTTCATTTAACGCAACAGAATTAATCTGTTACCTGGCAATGTGGTTCACAGCAATTTAAGAGATTTCCGTATGTTCTTAATATAAAAAAAGGTCCAGAAGACTCGAAAAGTCCATTTTGTCAATTACATTCACAGATGGACGTTTTCTCTCCCTGGTATTTGAAGTGACTCAGGTGGGTCAAGGCATTTACGAATACGTGGGTAGAGAGAATCCACAAAGCCGGATCTCCACCACAGGGAAAGGGGATGGAGACAAGTGTTGGGGGTTAGTTAATCCCCGTAGCATCAGCGAGCAGATCCACACACCCCGCTTTCCGGTTTATGACCTCCAGTCGGAGGCTCTCGGTTGGCGGTAAGTAACAGCGCAATGAAGACGGCGCTATACTTAGCATTAATATCGCTGCCGCGAGACGGAAATATACACAGCTATTCGTTTTACAACGAGTGTCGGAGCAGAAAAAAAATATGTTCCTGGAGGGTTAACTCACATTTTACGAGCTCTCTCCTGCCTCTGGAGTGTGCAGAAGGGGTGCGATGTGTTGGCTGGGAAGGTTAAAGGTGGAAGAGGAAGATACACAGTTTGTTGTCGGTCTCAAGATATAACTCGAAAGATTTATTACCTCGAAAAACGAATGAAAGAACGATTAATTAATCAACTCAAACCAATATACAAATTAAAACTGATTACGTAGACGAGAATACGTTACTTCGTCACCCTCGCGAAGAAGCAAGCAAGAGAGCATCCTTCCAATCTGTCAAAGTACCCAGAATCCATGGTCGAGGTGGGGTAGACAATAGGTCGATATTGAATAGATGTATGAACTAATACTGTAATAAATAACTTAACATGCATTAAAATCCGCATACAATAATTATTTAATAAATTATAATTAAAATAATACTAATAATATTCATCTACAAACCTGCTATATTCGCTATTTCATTCACTGAAATTAATACTCGTTTTTTTTTTCAATTTTAACAAGGAAGAAAAGGAAAAGACGAATAAAGAAAAATTGAATACGCTAACGCATTTTCTGTACTAGTTTTCTCTCCTTATTCAATTATCTTGAGGAAATTTATTGAACGTGTTCGCAGAACCTAATGCAAAAAAGTTCTTGACTCACCACCGTCACACATATGAAAATTCATCTTGTCCCTAAAAGAGAGTCAGCGGGGAAAAGTATAAAGTGTATCCATAAAGAAATACTTTTCTGAGATACCTTCTAGCGTAACAATCTTTGATCGGATCAGCATACGTCTAGTAAGTATTTATTACACGAATGTCGGTCATAATCTACATCGAATGCTATGTTATAAAATATTTGTCAAACTAGAGTATTATAGTTGCACATCTGGTGAGTCCCAAACGTCCCTTACTTATAAATGTACACAACCGACGTTACCACGGCGAAGGGTTTCATCTACGTAGATTAAATGTGTGAAAATCGTGATTCTCTGATGATTGCATGGATTTAAAATGAATGATCACCAGTGAGTGCAACGGATAGGTTTATCATAATCATTTATTGCATTAACGGGTCTTTTAGACCTACAGCTGAAGACAAAAGAAAATCACACTACATAAGAAAAGGAGAACAATACAATATACATCGTAATTTTTTTTTTACATATAATGATACAAATAATTATAATTTCCATTTTGTCATAAATAAATATCTATATAATTTGTTGATAAATTTCCAGTATTTTTGTACCTCGCGCTATAGCAATTTACTACAAAATATCGTTGTTAATGCACACGCCCAAAGCTGATAAAACTCGAAGAAAAAATATGTCAGTGTTGGCACCCAAATATATCATAAAGAATTTGCTCGTAAGAAGCGAGGTAACATGACAATTTAAGTCCACATTATCAAAGTATTGGAAGTTGGAAGGCCGAGGGGTTAGCGAAATGCTGGAGAGTGGTCAAAGTGGGGTAGGGGCCGAGGAAGCCGATGACGTCGGAGCACATGCCGGCGACAAATCATATTGTCAACGGTCTTTCTTACGATGCGCGGGTCGTCGCAGCTCTAAGTGGCCGTGAGACACATTCTGATGGTGGCGTAAGGAGCGGGGATTCCATTGGCTACCTTCCCTTCGTCCGCAGACGTCACCCATACGTCCTCTCTTCTTTTGACCCTTCCATATGCCGTGACCTCGACTGTCAGCTACTGCAGAAGCTCAGACATCCTTGTTACCGCCACGGCAAAAATATATTTTTTTCGTCAGTTTTGTGCAAAGTTTACTTTGCAATCATCGCCAAAATAATCAGAACTCCATGTTTACGCCATTTAAATAGATAAATAAAATGTTATTTCACAAAAAAGATATATGTCTTATGGCGAGGTTCCTAACCATGACTTGGGTGAGGAAATTGGGTAGGAGAGATATTGGGTAACCGGGTTAGTTATGGTACCGTACTGACATTCGTTTGGAGTAAGTGAGGGAAACCTCATCTTGTTCGGTCGAGCAGGGTTTGAACCCACGCTTTATCACTCACCGTTACGGTGAAGACGCTACCACTAGGCCACACCTGACGAATTGTAACCAGAGGTCTTTTAAAACTATTGAGCACTGATTCAAAGCTGTCATCTACAAAAATTAACCTTTTAAAGCTATTCCAAATTTAAAAAACCATGCAAAATATGTTTCGACACCAAAGTCAATTAGGTCCTGAATTTTCAGCAACATAGATTATCTTCTCATGCTATTGCCTGATTTTTGGGACCTGATATTTCTTCATACCTCGACGATGAATCATCAGATTTCCATTTTACCAGTGAAATAACTTTGACTTTGACTATTTGCCTATTTTTCTTGTCACTAATGTTTTCAAGTTTTATTTCTTTTCAGTCATTCAGACAAGATCCTTTTCTTCATCTGAATTACTCATGAAACTAATTTCCTCCGGAAATGAATATTCTTTTGGAATATATTTTTTATATCCTTTTATAAGTTTTGTAAGTGTTAATTGAGATTGCCCGAGTCAAGCCACATCGTTACCTGTTCCTTAACCCGAGGTTCATTGTCTGGATAATAACATCTTATTCAAGACTACCTGATCCTCGTTCTTTCATCGGTACGTCGACAATGAAACCTGTCAGTAAGCATTTTCTACGGTTCCACCATCTATGTTCAAGATCATAATAATCTTGTTCTGAAAATAATGCAATTTCTTATTGCTCATAGACATTTACAATCATCAATTTCAGATGTATCAGCTCGATAGGGGTCACCGGGATCACCCAACAGAGAAAATGTTAACCAGGAAACAAATCGACCACGTATAGATCGATGGGTCGATGGATCGAAAATATACAGGACTGATCGCTCTAAACAGACTGATCCCAAATTCGTGGTGCAAATTTTAAGGGTTGGTACAAGACACTGCAACAATTATTTTTTTCTATTGGAATGTATGGGCGCAAGTGATGTGGTGTGGAGCGAACACAAGAAATAAGAGAGGAAAGTAAAGACAAAATGTTTATTGACAGCCTCGTTGACAAGTGCAATGTTTACAATAACTGTTCACAATTGTAATAAATGCTTGACAGCGTCGCGATTGATGTAGTGTCCTGTACGAACCCTTAAAGTTTGTTCCATGAATTCGGGATCACTCAGTATAATCAGAGGTCTATTGGGCGAACGATAAATTTCAACGACAGGGAAAGAGTCATTTTGAAAACAAGTGAAATAAAACTGTTTCGAGATCGACGCAAGGATCTTTACTAAAATTATAAGTGCCTGTAAAAACTGAGCAACGTGAACCACAAACTTGGTATTTGCTCTTTGAGACCATGATCTACCAACTATTCATTCGTTTATCCAAAACTGGATTCATAAGGTCAAATGATGCGACCCACGTTTCAAATGAGGGATTCGAAACTAAGATTGATTCATTCTGAAAAAAATAGATGATTTTAAAAAAATAATCCTATGACAAAGTACTGCGCTACTACTTTGTTTCTCAATTTCTTTATTCTGAATCGCACGTAGATCATTGATAGGTATAAATAAAACAGATGATTTGTCAACCCCATGGTGTATAAATCAATCTTCAGTTAATCGAAATGAAATTTTTGTGGTGAACCCTGGTCAAATTCACGGAGTGCTACCGTCCTGTCATTAATTCCACCATAAGCACTCATTGGATTGGATGAGAGGTTCAAATTCAGTGCAAGGAAAAGATTTCTCAGAATTTTCGGATATGTCATCCCAACCTTGTACTTCGGATAATATAAGGTAGGAAAATCACATCAAAAAGTTTGGAGAAATCCTTTCGATCCTCTGAATTTGGATATCACATCCAAAACGTATCTCCCAGTGTACCATTCGCCTTGGGGAGGTGCGATGAGGTCCATCACCGTCTTGATTCCCGTGCAATTAATCGTCCAAATAGCGACCGCGTATTAAACGTATCGAGTTTAAAGACGAAATTCAAAACTCGTTGAAAGTATTTCATATTTCAGTTAATCCTGCCAAGAAAATACTAAATAATGATATTACTCGTTAAAAGGAATATTGAATTACATCACAAATTTTGAAACCTTTCAGAGCCACATAGAACGGGTTGTGGCACGTGGATCTTCTATTGGACAGTTCTGCTTTAGCTTCGTCGTGTTTACGTGCCCTCCAGCGTGTGCGTCCCGCTTCCATTCTTCCTGAATACCAACCTAACCCAGTCGACCTCTTAGACCTCCGTGTGTCGCCACCGCGTCACCGCAGGGCACCTGTCACATCGTGAGCGGAAGGCACGACTTCAACTCTCACAGATCGTCGTCACGACTCGATTCTTGCGCGGAGGTGGCAGTCGGGCGAGCGGTTTTGTGCAGTTGATACGTCCTTCAGAACATGGTTCACACTCGTTTTGCGCGTTAGTAGAATCAAGGTGAAGAATATTAATGTATGCGATCTCGAGAGGGTGACCTCGGATGTAGAGCCATGGTGTGGAGTTATTACGTAAGAAACTGTAAATCTATGTGATCCATGCTATCAAAGAAAGGACTATATATAAACATACCTAACGTAAATCATAAACGGTGATGTAATTATTATCATTAATATAGAATTTGCTTTCATATATCAATTTATAATTTTAATGAAGTAAGCAAAGAAGTATTATTTCTTCTCTCTCATGCATTTATCATGAATCTTACGCTTAAATTTACAGTGACTTCATCAAAATGTAAGATGGAAAGCGTACGTGACAATTACTTGGTAAAGTAACTCCACAAGGATTTGGACAAGTAATGCTCGGAAAAAAGTTTGAACTGATCGACTAATTTCTTCTCTTATACAAAAATTATATACAGATTACATCCCTTTCTATACGATGTAAGACGGTAAACTTGACATTCATGTAGTTCCATATTAATATAATAAAAAATCCTTACTAAATAATTAGATTCTTTAATTCACGAAGATTACTAGTATGTACGAGCTGTCATTGTACGTCATACCTGATCTTATGACGAGATTCTTAAACATTTGGACTTCCAGAAAACATTTCCATACCTTGTATTATACCAATTAATTAAAAGACATTGAAATGAATTATTGGTAGTTACTTAGTTGTCGTAACTTCACTGGTATCATTATTCTTGGCGTTGAAAGCATTTACGACGGTTCCACGCGCACTTGTTCAATGTCATAACGAATACAAAAATATTTCCTCGAAGATATATATCTCCGCGATCCCAAAAGCATCAATAATAATAATAATAATAATAATAATAATCATCATCATCATCATCATCATCCTCCCAGGGGACACCACCTTATCGAAGCACTGTCTGTGCGGGTGGCGAGGGTTTGCGTGCTTCAATGAAGTTGAGGACTATGCCGGCAGAAGCGAAGCTACTAGCAGGGTTTCCCAAGCCGGACAGGTCTCAGTGGAGAAGTCAGATGAAGTGTTCCACAACGACCTTTCTTACTCCCCGGGTGGATTCCGTTCCTCTCTTCTTCCATATTATTCCTAACTCATCCTTTTACTCCACCCCCCCCCGTAGTCTTGCAGGGATAGGTATTTATTCACCGAAGGATAAGTGGCGGGTGCCGATAATAGCCGTAACCCATACTGAGCGAATTATTAATGACAGCCTAGGAAAACTGCCGCTACCTTGGGAGCGCTAGGGCTCGTCTAGAACCGATGATAGGCGTGACAACATGCGAGTCGTCGGTGGCAGGGTTTTAAGGAGTCGGAACCCAGTCGGAAAAGAACCTACAGCTCCAGGAAGATCTATTGTGGTCAGCGATCTGGCAAGTCCATCTCAAGCCACTCCTTCTGCATGTTCGTCCACTCAAGCTCAAAGATGGACTGCACGTAGAGGACGACGAATAAAGTGGTCTCGAGAGAAGAACATAGATGTTAAGCGAACATTTTACCACGTCAACGACTGTGATAACAGTCCACGAACAGGATATCGACATCTACTTCATCAAAAATTTAGTAGGATGCGACCAGAACTAGAATATATTGAACAAAGCATCGTAGACAGATACAAGGCAATTGTTAATAAAAATTACCTGTCAGCAACTGAACTAGAGGAAGTACGCAAGAAGGTTGGTCATGAACTACACCATCATATACTCCTTCAAAACCTTGAAGGTCCAGAACCTTCACAAGAAATAGAACAGAAATCATTAACTGCTATTGATGATAACGAAAAAACCTTGAAACGTCCAATCAAGGAGCGATTCCATACAACTGAGATGAGACCTCAGAGCGGTTTTTCAGTCTATTGGAATTCTACTGTGGCACAGAAGCTTCCAAAAAGCTTTGCATTCCAATATAAAATAATATTTTAAATGCAGAGCCATTTATCACTAAATTTAATATAATACTTTCACAACATTTAAAGAGATGTTGTGATTTGGAAGAAATCATACTAACTATATACTGTAGCTGTCATTGTTATTGAAGTTAACGGACAAGGAACTTACCAGTTTAGACCATACTACCCGAGAAGAACAAAAAGCGAGAACCAGCTTGGAAGATCAGACTTGATCAAAACGTAGCCGATTTTCGAGCAAAGGCTGACTTAATCTCTGAATACCTGAAAGGGGTCCGCGGAAGAAAACTGAAAAAGAAACCAACCAAATTTGTTCAGAAGCCGGGAGTGATCTAGGCGAACCTGACATTCACCAGAATCTTATAGAATTGAAAGATGTTTTCAGACAGATGTCGAAGTTGAAGGTTGCGAGGCTGAGACTTTATAATGAACTGATTAAACGGAAGCAACAAAATAATGATTTCCATAAGAACAGAAGGAAATTCTTTCGATCTGGGGTGCAGGAGGAATCGGAAACCAACGAGTTAAATTCCAACAAATTCCACGAGTACTGGAGTTTCACATGGACTGAAGCCAAGCACTATAACCAAGACGCAGGTTGGATAGAACAGTTGGAAACTCAGCTCTCAGACTTACCAGCTATGACTGTAACAGTAGATGTACTGAAAGTAGTGAAGAGAACCAGCAACTGGATAGCCCCCGGTCCCGACAGGATTCACGACTTTTGACTTAAATCCTTTAAAGCTGTGCACGAGGTTCTAGCTTGCGCTTTCACCGCAACCCTGGATGACCCAAAAAGGTCCCTCTACATCTTACAGAAGGGTGAACCTACCTCCTGTATAAGAAAGGAGACTCTACTCAGCCCGAGAACTACAGACCAATCACATCTTTGACTGTATTTTACAAGGTATTCACTGCTCTGATAAACAAAGTCTACCATCATTTTGAAGTTAATGGATTGATATCAGCAGAACAAAAGTGCTGCACCAGAAGAGCTATGGGGTGCTAACATCTATTAATAATATATGCCGTTGTCTTGAAGCAGGCACATTGTATAAAGAGAAACTTACACACATTCTACAAAGACTATTCTAAGGGATTTGATTCTGTGCCACATGATTTGTTGAGCAAGGTTCTGGAAATCTAAAAGATCTGCCCGAGAGTCAGGAATCTACAGGCAATGATGGCAACATGGTGGACAACTCTTCAAGCAGGCAATGTTGACATTAGTACCATAAACATCAAGCGTGGTATTTTCCATGGCGATTCTTTCTCACCAATATGGTTCATTTTGGCTTTAAACCACCTTTCTACATTACTTAACGAAACTAATATTGGATATAAAATTAATTCGGGAAAGGAACAAGCAAGATTGAATCACTTACTCTTCATGGGCGATCTGAAACTGTTGGCCGAGTCCCATGAAAAGCTCCGCTCATTAATGGGTATTGTGAAAACCTTCAGCGAAGACATATGAATGAGTTTTGGCGTTGATAAGTGTAACAATGTGAATGTACAAAGGGGCAAAATGGAACTAACTGGTAAATCTATTGAAGGAATAGTGGAACTAAAACTAAAAGCTCTATATCAGTACCTTGGAATACTACAGAATAGAAAATTGATCATGCACGTCTCAAGAATGAATTTACGAAAACGTACAGGAGGCGTCTAAATCACTCAATACTAAATTGTCTGGGGCAAATATCATCACAACCATCAATACCTGAACCATTCCTGTCCCGACGTACTTTTTTGGCATATTAACATGATCAGACACGGATCTGAATGACTTAGATAGATTGGCTAGGAGATTGCTGAATAAGTTCAGATACTTGCACCCAAACTCTTCTACCATTCTACTTGCCTCGAAAAGAGGGTGGACGTGGGTTATTAAATATCCAGAAAATATGTAGGAATCAAGAAAATAATCTTAAGACCAAGTTCATGCTCTCTAAATGAAGAAATAATGGTGATGATCGCAAAAGCTGATGACAGATATACACCCCTTAACCTATATAATACTAATCAGCAAAGTGAACCTATGAGTACGAAAGAAGATGGAAAGAAGAAATGGGAAGAAACGACACTACATGGAAAGTTTCCAAAGTTGTTGAAAGCTGTTGATGTAGATAGGACTGCGTCCCTGCAATGGATCAAGGATGGACATATTTACCCTGAAACAGAAGGATTTATGATGGCCATTCAAGATAGAGTGATGAAGACAAGAAATTATGAGAAGCATATCCTCAAACTCGATGTTTCTGATTCATGTAGGAAGTGAGGAAGACCTGGTGAATCCATCGAACACGTAATGGCAGGTTGTTCATCTCTCGCAGAAAATGCTTACTTAAGCAGGTTTAACCAAGTGGTGAAGCTAATCCATCAACAACATGCAATGGATTACGAATTATTAAGACTTGCTTGAAGCAGTACTTGAAGATCAGAAGCACGTCCTCTATTGGGATAGATCTGTGCTGACAGACAAGACAGTGGATTATAATCGCCCAGATATCCTTCATATTGATACGGAAAATAAGACAACCACCATAATCCATATTGCTGTTCCGCTGACTCACAACATTACTGCATCTGAGTCAGAAAAAGTTAGGAAATACGAGGACCTAGCAATTGAGATCAAGAATATATGGAAGTTAGGCAAGGTTGAAATTACCCTCTTAGTGATATCAGTCGAAGGTATTTGCTCGAAAGGGTTTCATAATAATTTAGAAAAGCTACGACTCGAGAAGAATATTATGAAGGTTGCACAAAAGTCTGTTCTCCCACGGACATATCCAACATCGTCCGAAAATTTTTGAATTAATTTGTAACATCATACAGGCCAGGATGAATTTCCTTTCAGTATCGATAAAACCCAATTCCAATATCATCTATGGGTGGATGAATGTTTCCAGTTTCTACTGAGAAAGAATCCATAAAAATAATAATAATAATCACGGAAGATCTAACAGAGAATTTCTGCAATTTTTTTCATTTCATTTAAATATTATTTTATTTAATGCATCTTACAAAGTCACAATTATAGTAACTCAATGAATTTAACCCCGTCTTCAACTATGTAATTCCAGGGTACTCATGGTTACGAATCTCTTGGTTTTTTTCGTTTCTCATCCATTTGTTCCCTGGGGTCGCACCTTTCGACCTATCGCCCTCTTGTCTTAAAGATATCACATCTTCCTTTGAAGAACAGTTATACTGAAGCATATATCGCACATTATTAGTAAGAGTCTACAAAATGTTGATTCCCGCAAATGGATTTTATTAACAGTTAATCAATCAACTTTTAAGCGAGCATTGAAACATTCTTCTTTCTTCTATAATACACATACTCGATGTTTCGACGTGGGTTTAGGTCTTGTGAAAATTCTCACAAAAACTATATATTTCACGACAGATGTTTACAGTATTTCCTTTTATTTTAGTTTTTCTTATATTCATATTTCCGATTATTTTTCATATTTAACTATGAATATCCGAATACGTTTAAGCAATTTCTTATTTCAACACATGTTCTTGATTTCTCGCATTGGGTTTGAACCCATGTTGTATGATATGGAAGATCATTGTCAATGTTTATGAGCTACGTGGGAGATTACCCACAAACAGGGATTGCTATTTACTTTAGTGTTTGTGTGTAAATGTGGATATAATTTAATTCCGTTTTGCGCGCCTCGACTAGCAATTGTTCTTCGTGGTTTGTTGAACAGTTCGTGACTAATGCCCTAATATTACTTTATTCCTTGACCGGACGCGGTTAGTCTTTCTATTCCTTTTCTCTTGTCCCTTTTCCTCATTAAACAATTTTACAGGTAAAGGTTATTCGTTTTAGCAACCTGAAGTAGTTGCTGTTTCATAAGCTGTAGAAGTAAGACACGCATTTCTTTATAAACATGTAGGACTAAGAATTAAGTACTTTTTAAAAAACTGTTAGGAAATTTGGACGTTTTGTATTTTTCCTAAAATGTGTTAAAAAGCTATACTATATTTTTCACATACTATATCAATTTAATATAGCTTTTTAAATCGTGACTTGATATACTTAGAATTCCGTAATTTAAATAAACCAGTGAAATTTGATTGACAGATTGTGAATATTCAAAATAAAGGATACCAAATTATATCTACTCAATTTTTATGTACTTTACTCACATTTGAGAGTAAGAATTTACATTTACACAGTATTTTACAGTTCACATGACCAAATATTTTGAGATATTGTGTTGGATATGGGAATGTATTGTGACGAAAGTCCTCTTTCTCGGCTTCCAGTTTCTTTCGCTTTGTCATTCTTCCCTGTTTCCTTCTTTTTATATTACTTCTTTAAAAAAAGTGGGAGAGTGTACCAAGAAATATATGGGTGACGCTGTCGCGAACAGTAGAACTTGAGTACAACATAAATCTCACGAAGTTTGTGAACATGAAACATAATTTAACAAAAGGCTGTGTTAAATCGATCGTATTTGTGTTATCAGATAAGAGGACGAAGGCGCAACACTTATAAATCTTACTTGTTAAAAATTATTTCATTTAAAAACTATTTTTCCCCTATGTACTTCATTCTTCTTCAGTTTCTCACGTATCGTGTAATGTTTCCTCACACCAATAATGTTTAATAAAAATGTTTGCAGCTTCTTGAAAACTAAAATCCTATTTTAAGCATTAAGAGCAATAAATTATAGTACAGTATTAACATAATTATTAACATTATTGGTATTAAGCCGTTCAGCGTGTACTAAGATTTACTTGTCATTAGTTTCAGACATCAATACTGTATTCTTTAGGTGACTTATAAAGTAACATGCGTGTTAAACACTTCTCATATTTCGAATTATCTCTAGATTTCTTTTTTTTTGAGGGGGGGAGGGGGGTTACGGTTTGCCGACACCGAGGTCATTAGAGCTCTAACATTTTTGGATAGGTAGGGAAAATGCTGTTACGCACTAGGGAGAGCCACTATCTCTAGAGAGAAGGTGGAAGATCCTCCTGACAATGTACTAGGTAGGACCATTAATACCAGAGAAAATTCAGGGCACGTCATAATTTCTCGAGTGATCGATTATGGTTTTTACTTCACTAAGCGTGTAAGAGAGAAGGCAATGTAAGATTTCCAGGTTTAAATAAAAACGTGACTGTCGCGGTCACATATTAAAATTACTCTTGAGGCAAGTATCTTATAGTTTGAATTAGGGACTAAGAATCCTGAATAATGTGAAGAATGAGGGATTAATTCCTATTGCCCTGATAATGAAATAGCATTTCACACACGGCACGTAATTGATACAGTCGAGTTAACGCTGTTCAACAACACCACTAAGCAATACGAATGTTGCTCAAATCCTTCGGATTCTCTTCATAAGCAACTCACGCGACAATTCCACTCCAATATATTAATTCCTATTTGATTGTTTCATAAGCTCGTTAAACACGAGAGCATTCAAGAGCATTAGACAGCAATGAAAATACGAGGGGCACAAAATTCTCACCGTCGACACAATTAATTGAGAATAAACGTAGGGAATGGTGACTGTTCGGGAGGTAATATTTCAATGCTATTTAGGAGACGAAGAGAGGCAATAGAATAGGATTGGGGTTGGAAGACGAGAAATAATTTGGATAAAGGGAATGACGGAGTCGCAATAACGTATTAGATGTACGGTTTAAGATGTATGGAACAAAAATGTGGTTAAGGGAAATAAAGCATAAGATAGGTAAACAATATTAATAAATACGATATCTTTAAATCCGTCGTTAAAATATTTCCAATGTGCTATTGCTACTAAAAAAGAATTTACTGATTTTAATAAAAGAAGTTAATGTGGATAACAATTTCTCAATTAAAGTTTTTTTATATGATACCAGATAATGTAAAGTGAGATTAATTCATCTTATACTTTTTCAAGCTTATAGTACTCTTAATACTAATTAAATTAAATGTCATGCTTGCAGTTTTGTTCCTTTTTATTCGGAATTGTTAACATATACCTGTTCGCAACCTTGGTACGGTTATGTTCGTTATCTCTGAAACCCCATCGTGACATCTTCAGTTTTCCTACAGGTAGAGGCGGATATAGACATGCGGGAATGTCCTTATTACTTTTATTATTATTAATTTCAATTTTTTACAGCATCTAATATCTTCTATTTTTTTGGAAATAAAGGATAGTAGCACGTGTTTGTTAAGTAAGTTCTATCATAAATATTAAATCCGCTACTACTCTTGAGTGCTTGATCGGAATTGATGGGATGGTCTCTTGCTTGTATCCGGAGATTATTTTTAGAATGAAGTTTATTTATTTGTAGTACGGGACACAAAAATGTAAAAAAAACCGTGCAACAGAAAAGAAAAATACAGGCTCGTGAGACTGTAGCGAATACACTGCCGGAAGGAAGTGATGAGAGGTTGAGGCGGAAGTATACAGCTTTTGTGGAGGTAACGGCCTGGCGGAAACCTCAATCCGCGCGCTTAAGCCTCTCCAGCGATCCCTCGATGTCTGCGGGCAACACAGGAAACAAGAATAAACCACGGACTTGGTTGCACTTGGAGGTGGAAACATCGGGTTCCGCCTTAAGGTGTGTGGGTGCGCCCACATGTGTGTATCAGCATCCGGATTACATTTTATTTATTTATTTATTTATTTATTTATTACATCCCTTATAACGGTGTGGAGAAGTTTAGAGCATTATGATTCCACTTAACCACATTAAGAACATTGATTCAATCCTAGTGATGGCATGAGGGATACGTACACATCAACGCTCACTGACACCCACTTACCCTATTATAAAACAAGTTTATCCCAGGGAAACTTGATGCTGCCAGATCACATATACAGTGCTGACACTTTATCTGTGCGCTTGACCTGTAGTAATGGTGTTTGGGCGAGAGAGGACGAAGGTGTTTTTCTAAAAACATTGGCTCACTCGGAATGAAAAAACACAAAACATTCTAGTTCGTTCTTGTACAAAAGTGCTCCACATTCAAGCTAGGTGTATAAAATTTATCTTAGCTTATCCTGCGTTGACCGATAGTTGGGTAAAAGAGGCACGGAAATGTATGTGGTTAGGCTAGGTTTTTTTATATTGTTGTATTTGTAAATGAGAAATGTAGTGTGCTATTGAAGCTTATATACATGGAGCGATAGGAGGTATGAGTTGGGTGGACGGCTTTTGTTAGTAGGTGGGCCACTTAGCTGGATTTACCAACAATTTGGCTCACGTGGAAGGGTTAGTAGAAGTGGTTAGTAATAGTTAAGAGTTATTGATACCAGTAGGAGGTGGATAGAGGAAGGAGGGTTCGCTTTTCAGTAGTCACAGTTATATGAATTGGGACATTCTTGTGAAAAGCTACAAATTTTCTGGTCCCATCGGGAATCGAACCCGGGATGACCTGGTGATGAGCGACGACACTACCACGTGAGCCACGGGTGGGGCAATTTAGGCTGGTTGCAGGTGGCTCGTGCGCGCAGATACCGCGTCGGCACTGCAGCGAAGTGCGACCAGCGGTTACTGCTCTCGGAATTATCAACATATCCTTTACGCCTAATTGAGCATTCTTCATCACTCGTGCAGTCTTGTCAAACTGTCGCTAAAAACTCATTATTAGTGAGGTACTGCTATACAAGACCAAGACTTTTCATACTTTTCATTTAGCCAATAATAATAATAAATTTATTGCCAAAAAACAGTACAAACTGCGTATGACCACGTGGAGGACGTCAAATTAATTTTACTCTCCGGAAGTAAACAATAATATCGTGATATGCGAAATTTAGACAAAATTCCTATTTAAACGAATCCAAACACGACATCGCAATGCGTCGGCATTGTACATTGAGCACATTTATTGATGATACTTAATACTGCATACTTTAAGATACCACCACGTAAATAGATCTAAATCACTTAATTGTCAGAATTGTCTTCAAAACAGTATTACATGAAGATGTTGTCATTTCTGCTTAAAAAACAATACACTGGTCATTTAAATGAAATAATTTTTTTTTCATTAACCTAATAAAGATAATTACTTTCAAAAATAGACTGTTTTGTAAATAACGTTCCAAAAGTTTAATGTTCTATACTTTATCGGAAATTATTCGTTGTATTTTTACATTATGTTTATCTCTATGTCACCAATCATTTCAAAAAGATATGTAACTTTTTCAGAAGTGTAACTCATTAATCGCAAAATCGTTGCTCTCGGTGCTCCATGCTCTTGTGCATTTCAAACGAATCGAATGAATTTTCAAATATATATAATAGTGTACTATCAACTGATACAACTTAAATCATTTTTTTTCTTCATGATAAAATTAATATTGTATTTGAATTCTATTAGTAAAAAATACAGAAAGCAACTATACTTCTCCCAAAGATTTGGATCATGCAGGCTTATAGGGACAATTATTTAAATGTTCGTGTTTTAGGTTATACACGATAATTTTTGCTTTCCTGTTTTATTCTTTAATTCCACCTTTATCAAGCATTTATGCACTTCATGTTTTAGATCAATTACTATACTTTAGGTAGCAATCGTGTTCTGGTTTCCTAGGGGGAAAATGAAGAAAAACTTAAATTAATTTAAATCCATGTGGTATTTGATCTTGCTAACAATGCACTGTTTAATCTATAACAGTTCATAATTTCATTGTACTCGCTCCGTTTTCATCAACTTCTCTATTCATTTTTTTAAATTATTTATTTCTCTCTCTTAGAATCTTCTATTTTTGTGTATTTCAGTTCACACTCTTCACCCCCTCTACTCATTCTCTTCTTTCGTTTGGTTTCGTCTCATATAATAGAGCAGTGTGCAGCATCATTTCCAGACAGGTGCCACACGAACCGTGTTAATAATTAGTGCGTACGAAAAACTCATTTGAGTTCTGGAGAGAAGGTTTGCTTGTAAACATGTGAGACTTCTTTTCGCTTGTGAGAGCATGAAGAGTTGCGCGTGAGTGTTGATATTTCCATTAATAAGAGCACAGGAGAGTACTTCGTTTAAAACGGAGATGTACAGTGGCGAGGCCGAATTCTGCAGGTTAGGTTCGCTTCCCTCAGAAAGCATGTGTATTTATGGATTTTGAAACACACGATCCTAGTTAGTATGATCACCTAAGAGATTTTGACAGGACACGGAGAAATGAAAGCGTACTTGCAGAAAGTTGGTGTAAAGCGCACGGTAACAAGTCGGTGTAACGGAGGACAAGAAACTGTAGACCGTGTGTTACAGGTTGTGCCAAGTATGGAATGGGAAGAGTGAACTATATACGGGAGTTTATGAAAGTATATATGCTAGACACGAGGAACATGGACAAAATAATATCGAGACAAATATTCGAACTTTTCGAAAAATACTGCGTTAAAATTGCAGAAATGTTATATTGAGAGATAACGCCCTTCTCCTCAGGTTATAAGTCGGGAAGGAGCGGAAATGTTTAAAGTGGTGACGAGATAGTGACATTGAATGAATATTCGAAACGAAGCAAGTAATGTAGAGAATAGATTTGTATAAACGCCTGGAATGACTCTGTTGGGAACAGGGGGTTAATTAGAGAAAAATAAATCTTGTAGTTAGTATGATAACAAATGTTTCTACTAAATGAGTTTTTCTCGCCATATTTGATTTTATTACGGTGACTGACATGTTAAGTTGTGACGCGTAATTAACACAGGTTAGTGTCGTTAAACCATGTTCGAGAAAATCGATAAAATAGTCATAATAGCGGCGTTATGAGATAAACTCATTACGCACATTCATTTGCGAGAATGTAATCATTCGTTTTCTTCATTCTTTCATCCGTCACTATTACATGGTGATTTTATGCAAACATCTGGTTGGAGAACGCATCACGTTTTCTAATATATCCAAGATCATTAAACTTGGAAAGAAACAAAGTAAAATTATAATGTCCCCTTAAGACATCAATGAAATATATTGCATTGTGAGTTAATATGAATAACTCGTTAAATATAATTAAATTTTAGCGGGTAATAAAATAATTTTAATAAACTTTAAATATTTTTTCTTTTTTCTACCAGTTCATTACGTAATTTTTAGGTCTCTGAAGATAACAAGTATCATTTAACAAGGTGAAATTGATTTCGAGTGGAACAATGCATAAGTTGTAGGAACAATATGTACACGCGATTGGTACATTAAGGAATGTGTATAAGGTTAGTAGTGATCAGGCAATGGCAATGACATCACAGAAGTGTAATATCTCAGATCAGTAGTCTAACGTCTCGCAGCACGCGTGCCATTTCAATCAATCGAGTCGGCATTGGGAGGGTTTTGGCAAAATGTTGCTCCACAAATGAAAATAATTGGTCATATTTATTTCTTTGTACAGTGATATTTTGCTTCTCATCAACAAATTTATGATATTTGAAGCTGTAAAAATTAAATAGTATATTTCTTCATTGAAAAAGTATTTATAATTTTATTTTAATAAAATGTTTTCATGTTGTAATATACGACGGGGTAATTCCAAACACTATTTTCTATTTTCTCTCACCAGACATGCCACGTCAAATATTAATTCTGACAGCATACATTTACAACACAAAGTTGTGGCCCCCAACGTTTGATGAGCGTAAGATGTATTATACCTCGTGGAACGTAAAAAGAACAACAAAGGGTTCGAGGGCCTCTAGTTGTACTGCGCTTCCTTAGATTGTAGACAGGGTGATAAGAAGAGTGCTCTAATAAAATAAATTTAAAAAAAAAAAAATTTAAATGTTTTGAACTTTAATTAACAGTATTGTGCATGATCAAGGGAATTGCAGATGTCATTTATGGAATAGTATTATTATTTATAATTTTTAAAATCAATTAAACAGGGATTTGAGAGTTCAGTTCGGAGGAACTTGGAACAGAATAAAGGACGAAGATACGAGGCATTCTCTTCAAGGAACATTTTAAATACACTTCATGTATATTTTCAGATGAACTTTGTGTATTAAAACAATTTGCCATTTTTATTGCTCGATAAATTACACGGTATTGGGAAAACTCATAAAAACTAAAGAACGTCTTTATAATGGAAGGGCACATGAATACAAAATATATGGTTTGCTCCGTATCGCAAACCAGATGTCCGGAAAATAAATATTGTAGCCCTGAGCAAGAGGTAGAGGCGGGTGCACTGTTCAAAAGTGAGCAGCCTTGATGAGACTGGCAAGGAACGTAAAGCTTGATTAAAACAACAGCTCTCAACAATTTTTCTTAAGTCCTTGTGAAAAGGTTTTCAAACTTGGTTTTATCGCTTAAGAGAACACGCAACCTTGTTAGTATAAAAACTGGAATACTTTACAAAGAATCCCATTCTTTCCATCAGGATTATGCATTGGTGACTAGGTTGAATATATTATTCTTAAACGTTTTCTTTTGATAACGGCGGCTAATTTTACTTTCTTGTGTAAGCCGATAATAGAGAAAGGAAGCATAATCCTGGAGATATTAGGTCTGATTCACACTATAGTACCGCTCGGTATCTCTTCATGTAACTGCGTATAGAAAAACTTACATGTGAAAAGATACAAAAACGACACACACAAATTTCATGTAACTACATAATACATCTACATACTATATGATATTACAGTTCAGGTACTGATCGCGCTTCATCATGAAGTCGGTTGTAAAAAGTAGAAAATTTTAATATTCCGTCACTTCTATTTTCACAGTTGAATCGGCAATAGAATTACTATTCTTTGGGACGTATATTGAACAATACAAAATTGAGTCGAATAGTGCATCCGAGTTGAAGATGACGAAAATGTGTATGTTACGCACTTCATCGCCACTTCATAAATTATGAAGATAAAATCATAGAGTACTTTAAAATTGATTCAGGTATATTAGAAATGATAGAACCAAAGAACCTTTCTCGAAAGTCCACAATTTTTTGTTCGCTGTTATCGCTCAACGAGGAATAAATTCGTTAATATTTTCGGGTAATAATAAACTAATTCTAAGATAACTTTCAAAAAATTGTTTATGTTTTCGGAAATAAATTTGTAAATATTATCCACCTGAGGACACATGGTAAGAATCAGTGTTTGTGAAAACTATATCAACATGAACTTATATCATTTAAGAATAGAATATAAATATTTTTATTCCATAGATTTTACAAAGTACTTACAAATATATTACCGGAATTGCTTACCATCGATTCTAGTAGTGATGGATAGTGGGGAAATGTTATCAGTATATGAAACAAAAAAAAGTTGTCTTTCACCGTTTGACAAACAAAGGAGTCGTTTTCACTGTTCCGTCACTTCCTTGCTGGGCGGCTCACTGCTGCGTGTAAATAGTAAATTTACAATAACTACAATTTGTGCTAATAACTAAAGATATTGCATTCAACATGTAAGAAATTTAATGTGTGAAGTGGTTCATTATTTTCTAGAGAAACTCATTTTCAGGATTATATAATAATACCCCAAAATCTCTTGGTATTATGGTTAATTAGTTCCATTTGTTGTATGCTTGTATGAAATTCCCTCTCCGTCAGCTTTGGAAGTATGTGGAGAGATTTGTAAAACAGAGTTCTTCTCTTGATCTCTTTAAAGGAACATTTTGGACTTGCACACTTGCTGGAACAACTTTGGAAAGCTTTGTTACGTATTCTGAGTCTAATTTCGACTTGTCTTACGCAAACTACGAGCTCGCACAAACTCAGCATTCATTCCTTTGGGAGAAGAAAAAGCTTTGAAGATAATCGAGAAACTTACGTTTTTCATCATAACAATCAAAAATATGTTAAAATGTGTTTTAAAAATTAAATTCTCGTTAAGAATAATGCTGTAGACGTAAAGCGCACGCAGAACTCGGGTATAGCGACATACAAAGAAGTACGTGAATCCAAAAGAAAAGAAAAAGAATAGCACTTATCTAGGAAGGAAAATGAAATTCACAATTCAATGTGACTTAATGTTAGGAGGGTAATTACGATAAAATAAGTAAAACGAATTATACCCTGGTATAGTTGATAATGTAATTTATTTTAATCGAATTACCAGTCACATATGTTGAACTCATCTACATTTCGGTATTTACCAGTGAGAACCCTTATCAAGATGTGTTCCAGATAAAACAAATATATTGACTGATTGGGTTAATGGGTTAACTTCAATTAACCGATTTTGTAAAGACGGGTACGTATATTTGTTTTATCTAGAGCACATAAGGGAATCTTTGTAAGGATCGAAACGTTGATGAATTAAACATATTTGATTGGTAATTCGATTAAAATAAATTACATTATGAAAAAAAAGTAATTTTAATCAGTAAGAACCAATTTCATTTCTTCTATTTTGCTTCAAAAAGTTTGGAAGTGTGAAACTATTCATTACGCTCCATGCGATTTGTAGCAGAAAGTAAATAGTTTTAGAAGTTATGTCAAAGTCAAAGTATTATTACTGTTACACATTTTCCTATTCATTAACGTTTTTATTTCTTTGTTTACAGGTAAGAGAAAGAAAGACTTCACGTCCTTTAACATCTGAGCTTCAACTTTTGATACACCTCTATCAACATTACGTCACATGTGTAAGTGCAGTTCTTCGAGAATATATTAATAATTTTGGAACAAATAAAAAAAGTGAGAATGGATAGGAAATACATCACATATTTCGCAAACGGATTACTTGGTAGATTTTGCCAGGAATTGCAAAGGAAAGTAAAATAAGTTGAAGATTGCGGTTCTCTTAATGAATGCCGTATGTTCTGGGTTGCTGGCCTTAAGAAGGAAGCAGACTTGGGTAAGCGAGTCACTTTCCGGAAGCTCTTTGTAATGTTATGTAAGCATTACTCCTACAATGCTTCCTTCGAGAATGAAGAAATGAACTCTCAGCGATGTCTAAATTGCAATTCATGAAATAGTGAGACAATGCACATTCAGTTGTTTTGCTTACACCTTCTTTTGTATAACTAAAAGAATTCAGAACAATGTGTTTTTATAACACTATTCCGAACTACTCTGATATGACTTATTGCGATATATCCTGCGTATTAAAAATATGTCTGCACTTCTTCACATTCGGATGTATTACTAAACGAAGAACCCGATGGCACAGAGTGTAGTTTCTTGGAATCTATTATGCTTTTTACTAGGATATTAATTGTATCATATTAAAGATATATTACTTCAAGGGAACTCAGGCGTGAACGATAGTTCGGTTTACAAAAACGTTCAAAAGATTAAAAAAAGTTCGTGGTTCACTTGTAGAATTTTTTTTTAAAACATCGGGGGAACCGGACGCCCATCGAAGTTTTTAGAAATTGTTATGGAGGTAATTATTCAATTTTTGTAAATTACCATATGATAACTAATTGACATGTAATGTACAAATATAAAATATTTAAATGAAAAGTAACTTAAAAAGCAAGCACCGAAATATTTTTGTCTATGATATACTATAGTATGAAGAAATATATAACTGTTACTATCAGTCAGAAAAAAACTTTGGTGTTGATACTGGTATTACATAATTTTTAAGTATATTATGATACTCAATTCTATTTTAAAATTGCGAGTTACTTTTAATTTCCTTACATTTAGATAAAGAAGAAAATTATAATATATTTGATAGTTCCTTTGAAATTTTAACTTTTTGTACCAACCCGTTTCACTTCCTTTCGCTAGCCCTCTAACCAAGCCACGAAAGATTCCTTCTTTTCTTTCTGGAACAAGGTCAAGATGTCATCCCGTCCACGAGCACAGCTGGAGTTCTCAGCCATAGCTTTCTCCGGGTGACGTATTTCTATTTCCATCACAGACTCTTTTCTGCTTCATTTCCTTCCCCTTGCTTCAATTTGTAATGCCCCATTTTCACACAGGGTAGTTCTCTAGACACAGAATTAATTAAAGTCTAAAATTTGCATTAATGGATGCAAATATATATGACGATATGAATTCTAGCTTTTAAAACACATCTCACCGACCAGTAAAGCAATAAATACGTAATTAAATATTTAAATGAATTACATTGTCTCATATGAGAAAAGAGCGCATTTTCAAAAATCAAATAGTTCCCAAATCTTCAAACCGATAACAAAAATTATAGATATTCAAAACCTGTATTAATTTTTTTAAATATTTTGTAGAGGTCACTAAAGGTATGTTTACAATTTTGTTGGCAATTTTTCCTAGACAAGTGAGTTTACAGTAAATATTATTGATAAATAACTTGTTTGTTTCAAAATAGATAGTGGTTTTTAGTTATTATTTTTCTTCATAAAACTAACGTACAATGTCAGCTAAATAAAAATGGGTGATATTAGACTTCTGAATGATTTGACTTAATATTACCTGGCAGAACGACTTTAATTCTAAAAATCTGGGTGACAAACCATCTGTCAGGTGAAAACTTGAAGACATACTGCAGTGTTACACTCACTGACTTTGCGTTGTCCATACCGTTTATTCTATTCGCTGGTTATTATTCTGTCATCTCGTTCAACGGGAAAACCCGTTTTATAGGTTTGTCTACTTTTGACAGGTGAAGACATAAACAGTAAATAGAAGATAATGGAACATTTATCACCAATTTTATGATTATGGACCATCTTTCATGAGATTTTCAAGTTTCCATCACCCTTCTCTCAGTGGTTACGGTATCAGTGTCCAAGAACCACAGTGTCTTTGATTTTATAAGCTGTCAATACATAAAAGTTGTCCCAACACAGTACGAAATAGAAGACATTGTTTTGAAGATGATTGGTCTCGAATATACCAAAATACATACAATGTCTTAAAATAAAAATCTCTCCTTCAAAATAACGTTAAGGTATGGTGAGGAAACCAAATTTCTTGGTAATGTCTAGTCTAAATTTTTTCGGCTATTACTTTTGTATTTCTTAAATTGTGAGTAAAGACGGAATAATGTATCCTTTTTTGTAATGTTATTTATAATAAAAAAATTTATAATAAATTCTTTTTTTATATTATTTTAGACTAAAATATTTCAACCTTAGAGGATCTTAAAATATCTAAACTTGAAACTATTGTAAGTGAAAATTTCACCTCATACAAAAATTTAAATGAGTACGAAAAGTCAAGTTAAATGTTTCAAACGTTTCAGCAGGCGTTTTTTGAAATTTTGTGCCAAATCATTTTACAATGTTACTTTCCGAAAGTACTTTACGAAGCATTTGACCTCCTCGAATAAAGATTTTGAATTGTTTTTTCACTTCCAACCGAACTTCAGAATAGATTTTACGAAGGTTTTACGAGGTTTTAGAAAAACTCTTGAGAAAAACGAAAAGGAAGTAACGGAATTTACTCTCTACTATCTTTTCCCGTTATAGTTTAGGCGTCTCATGCACTACTCATTTCAAAATTGCTAAAATCTCCAAACCGGAAAAGTAAAAAAAAAATTATCCTTGAAAAGGAAGAATTATAGAGAAAAACGAAACCCCGAAATTCTTGATTCGCATACGTTTCGAAATAGTTTGAAATTATTTTGAAAATGAATTCGTAGGTTAATATATTTTATTCCTACTTCGTTTTCTGCTCTTCCACCTAACAATGATTTGGAAGGGAGAATTTTGAAGAAGAGATACTGGGTTGTCGGGTAATTGAAAGTACTGAACTAACAGCGGTCAGATAAGGGAATCCTCGGTTGGACACCTCGTCTGATCGGACGAGCGGGTTTCAAACCCCTGCTCACCCCTTGAGTGGTAAGGGGAAGAGGAGACGTATCCACTGCACCACTGGTGTAGGTCTGCCTTATGACTCAAATTATGGGATTCTTATCTGGCACCTTCACTAATGGAAACTTGGTACTAAACAATCTATGATATTTTAACTCAGGAACTCTGACGAACTAGTTTTATTTATTCAATTTCCTCCCACATAAAAATTTCTTTTACGTTATGTATTAATGAGTTTGAGATGTATGAAGATAATTGTTCGGTGCATTTCGCAAGACATTCAACTGTACTGTATAACTTAAATAAAATTGGAAACCGTATCTAAAATGTTTTGGAGCTTTTAAATACAACAGTAGAACGCAGTAAATTTCCTACTTTAAAAGAGGACTAGCACAATTACTTTCTTTTTAAATAACCGGTTTTTTCGCGTAATGTATGAGAAGAAGCAGATGTAAAAAGAGTCACATGAAAGGTAGTACTATTGTACCATTTTTTTAAATCGTAATATTGTACTCCTTTGCTACCTAACTGTAAATTGAACGCAATAGTTAAGGTAATTTTTAAAATTTCATGCAAGGTTACACCGCGTGCATGCCATGATTGCCGACGTAATCGTCTGGCTACGCGGCCGTCCGGTCGGTTACAATTTAAAATGCTGGTGGCCATGCAAGCAAGCAAGGTCGACTCGCCATTCGACGACTGGGTTTCGTACAATATTACGGTCAGTGCGTGAGGGGCACCTAAAATAAATTAACAGGATACTGATGCTAAAAAAAGAAGCTTTTCTTTCAATATCATTTCGTATTGAGTCACTCCGTGCAACTAGTAATATAAATTGTTATTTATATCGTTGAAATAGAATGTTGCGATTAGTGGCGAATCTATGGAGGTGGGCTAAGGGGGCTATAGCCTCCACCCCCATAGATCCGCCACTGCGCACAAGCAAATTTACAAGTTGTTTTCAAAACATTAAAAAAAATATTAACTTCAAATAAAATGCATCAAAGAAATAATTAACAATATTGTATTATTAATAACTATAACAATTATTTATTAAAGTTATTAATATGGTATTATTAATTTTTTGAATATGTATTAATAATAAGTATATTAATAATATAATAACCACTAAATTATTAATAACAATTTCAATTATAACTAATAACAATTATTAATCTGGTAACACTTTTACAAAGCATGCCACTTATCAACTTCAATTTTATCTGTTAAGAGTTCAGGTCCAATGGAGGACCCCTTTAGTACTCCCCCCCTCATTGGACTTGAACACTTAACAGATAAAATTGAAGTTGATAAGTGGCATGCTTTGTAAAAGTGTTACCAGATTAATAATTGTTATTAGTTATAATTGAAATTGTTATTAATAATTTAGTGGTTATTATATTATTAATATAATTATTATTAATACATATTCAAAAAATTAATAATACCATATTAATAACTTTAATAAATAATTGTTATAGTTATTAATAATACAATATTGTTAATTATTTCTTTGATGCATTTTATTTNGTTGGTTACTGTGTAGATCCGTCATTGGTTGCGATATTTCTCTGTAATCATTATTATTCATCATCGGCTAGATTATGGAGGATATTTATTTATGCTCTCGTCCAAACTGACTAGACCTACTGAGCTAGCTACAAAGAGTGACGAGTCTATCCAAAGGTCAACACGGATGGTAGTATAATCTTCTCATGATGAGTCAGGGAATCGCAGAGGAACATTCGTTCGTTTATCCCAAGGACCCGTTAAGACCTACCACGTTATAGTATTTGTTATAATATTTATGAATTTTCAATACAACCATTTCCTCAGTAAAGATTAGTCTTGAGTTGAGAGATGAAAAGTAAATACACGTAATGTATTTCTGTTACAATTAACATCCATTATACAATCAAATTTTAAAAATTATAAAATATATACTGTTCGTCATTTAAAGGTCGTAAGTCTTAAATTATTTATCCACGTAATGTAATGTGATTCTAAATGAGATATGTTCATTGATGCTTGGCCAGACTTTCTTTGAGTAACAACACAGTGTAGTATTTTTAACTACACGATGTCCAAAGATTCGAAACTCGTTGAATTCCAATTAAATTTTGCAAAAAAGAAAAAACACCTTTACTTGTAAATTACGTTTTATTGTTTCCAATATGTCAAAAAAAATTGTTTTCATATATAAAATAAATTTTTCTTCTCTTGCAATTGCGATGTAAAATTATCGAAATCGAAAAAAAGTTTTATTAATGATCTTGAAGACCAATTCTAGTGATTCATGTATTCCAAGATGAACAACACGAATTGCGACCGACATAATTTCAGATTCACTTTGCTGCTCTTCAAAAACATCTGACGAGAATGTGAAATCTGCATTGCAGATCACTCTTTTTTTCAGAGGCTATGCCGAGGAGGGTAACTTGTTTCGCAAGTACATCATGGGGGGGGGGAAACCTGCGTAATATGATTTAACTTTTTTTGTTTGGTCTGGCTAAATTGCTGCACTTACAGTTAACAATAAGAACAGAAAGAATAGGTGCGCGCTTAAGTACGTGCACTTTAGTGAAACTTCTTTGCTGTGCTCATGTAGTTAAAATTTAGAAAAAACGAGTATCAAATTATCATTATATTTATTTTATTGTAATTGGGAATATTATAATATTTTCAAATTCGGTCTTTGCAGAACCATGCTGTTTTTCTAACGTGACTCGCGAACTGTTTCTTCAAAAATGTTGTTCATAACATGCCCGTCTCAAAATCAGTCTTAAACACTTTTAATTTAGTTTTAGGGAAAATACTAGAATAGATGCTCTTTACTAGGACCGCGGACAGGCCGGGTTAGCGTTCTACTGGATCATGAAACGCCAGTAGTTTGAAGGTACATGACATTACAAATTCAAAAGATTAGTATTTTATGAGTCTACCCATCTCTGAACCTTTGCAGACGATACAGTGTATCTCACCAAGTATTTCGATAATCTAGCAACCGATGGATTTCAAGAAAAACAAAATAATACATTAAAATTTCTATATATTAATTTTTATTTAAAAAATCTAAAAAAAACTATATTTATTTAATATACTAGTCTTGTACATTTCAAAAAGCGCGATACAGAAGTAACATATTTTACACGTAGTAAAGAGATAGTTTGACCAGAAGTACATGCAAGCGTTTTTGTTTGCGTTACTGTTCATCTTTGATATTGCGTTGATTCCGTGATTCAGATTCAAAATTAATGTTAAAAAGACGCTAGTCGTTCGATAGATGTCCGATGACAGAACGTACCGCAGCGTAGAATGTCGATTTTAAGATCGCGTTTTGCAGAGATACATCGATAAGTCAATTGGTCGACCAGGAAAAACCAGTCTTCCATTGGGATCAACTAACAAGGACAATTCTCTTGTTACACCGACGAGACGATCCCCACATCCGCAGATGTTGGGACAAACAAGAAACAACCGCTACCCGCGGAGAACGCTCGTCGTGGCAAGATAATTTATCTCGCGACCTGTCATATCACTCCCCAAGAGAAGTGACAGCGGGAACGAACACACCCGGGGTGGCATCTACCCCTGAGTAAGTTTATTTTCGGGGAGATAGTTGAACCCATCTGGAGAAGGTCTCCTGAGCTACAGCGGCGCCTCAGGAGGAATTCTTGATCTCTGATGGGATATGCTACGGAAAATATATCTGTCTGCGAGCTTTCAGGTTAAATCCTGTTCTAAGATGCTCAGCAAGGAAGAAGAGGGAGGGATGAGAAAATGGAAATGTATACAAGAAGCGGATGACAACAGGGATTTTCGTTTGGGAACAAGTAGCGTTCTGAGACTGGTAGTGCTTGCTTCTGGCGACATAAGCGGTTGGTTGGATGTCTGTATTGCATGTTTTGCCTTGTGAAAATTTTATTTAGATTTGCTGTGAATAAGAAACTAGTTGAAATAGAAATTGAAGCAAAAAGAAAAAAACTTGAAACAAGACAAACAAATTGAAAGAAGTGATGCTACTACTAACTATAAATTTAGTAAAAAATGCAGTTACAAATTGCGTATGACCACGTGGAAGACAATAAACTAATTTACTCTTCGGTAGTAAGTAGCAAGACGGATGTAAGACGCTAGCACACTCCTAGGATAAGAATAAAAGTTCTTCGACACATGTTATAATATGAACAGAACACCAAAAAATTTGGATTTGTTAAAACACAAAAAAATTATTTCGCTAGTACGTATTATTATAGACTATAGATTATTTGGAAAACATTGTTCATTAATCTTAACTATTAAAATAACTCTAAATTCGAGAGTTAAAAAGTTAAATGAGGTTTGAAATAAAAATAAATTATAATGATTTAAATTAGCTGTTGACTAGTCATTAATTTTAAAAATATTCCATTTCATCCTCATAACTTTCATTTATGACCAGTGTTATAATATATTCAATCAATCTAATCGTGTTTGTCAGAAACGTAAATTATACTTTTTGACACGAGATTTTCTTCATTGCTGTATTATTTCCTCCTATAAAAAACACGAGCCACATTACCATTAAAGAACATGCAATCTTGATGAAATCTCCTCGACATAATTATTACTTACAATTAACTCCATTTTCCTCCGTTATGGAAATTAGTAAGTCTCGGTTACTCAACTGCATTTCTTTTCATTATATAGATTTTCCTTCAGCCCCATACTCGAAAGCTTCAACAGAATATACTGCCGGAGGCATTGACACAGACGTTTCGCCTGGTGAAGGTTCTCATGTTGTTACCTGGAATTGAATTTAATATATTCTTTCTAAAATTACAACCGAGGAATCGATGAACGCCAGCCGTGAATTACAAGCGCATGTATTATTTTTAGTTCATTTCTTTTCCTTCCTCCCGTTTTCTATTTTTTCGAGTCTCTTTCGTCCTCTCTCGCAAATCGTGCTAATATTATTGTTACTGAAGTAGAATTTCTTTTGTTTATCTTGATAATTTCGATTGTTGTCGAATCATGAGAGTTAAAATCATAGTCGTATTCTTTAACTGTTTTAATTATATTTATTTTATTTTAATTAACTGCAAATGGTAGAATTAAAAATTGTAATCATCATATTAATGATATTTTGACTTTGAAGATATTTCTTATTGATGAATTTCTAGTTGACAAATTCGAGACGTGATAATACATGCTTTTCTCGTACGTTGTTATTTTGTTTGAAGGGACCGATGACGTCAATACTGGACAACTGAAGTTCTTCCTGTGTTTGCTGCTCCACGAGACCGACACTAACCTTGCTTTGTCCACAGTGGAAAAGAAGAAAGAAGTCCTACCTCTCTAGCGATCACTTATTAAAACATGAGCGACCCAGCAAACATTTTATTATGAAAAATGCATGGCGCATTTGGTACCGGGCACTCGAAAAATGATGCGAAGAATACGAAATATGGAACATTTGAGCTGGAAAGGGCGGTTGTCTTGAACCCACCGCTGCCTACGACTACAATAGTTTTATTTATGAGAGTTTCCGGCAAATTAAAATTAGGTACCTGCTGCAGTTTCCGTGCGCTTGAGGAAAAATAGGGAGCAAGCATGACGGGTATGATAGTCGCATGCTGCAGCTGAACTTCGCGTTCCCAAAGCGCTCATAGAATATTATTAATGGGAGCGGAGATATATAGGTCCGGTTTGTAATCTCGTGGTCCCTCCTGGTTCGTGGAGTTATGTGATTGGATGATAATATCTTTAGACGAGGTTTTGTGATATTCGAGGGGAACACTATATTCTTCCACAGAAATAATTTTATTCTTGATTACTTTTAAGATATTTTAAACGTACCAGTGCCAAATACAGAACTGAGATAGACTTAGAATCTTCTCAAATACTCTACACCATACAGGTTTTGTAACATTTTCAGGAAGGATATCTTTATGATGTATGGAAGAATGGAAATTTACAGGATGTGTGGTTTAACCTTGTTGCACGGAGTGTTCAATAAATCATTCCGCTCCCTTTCCAATATTTTATGACCGCAACAACTCCACAAATTATCGTTAATAAACATCACAAAACCATGTCATAAATTGAACTATTCCATCGTACAAAGATTGCTTTCTTTTAAGTTACAGAAGATACGAGAAAAATTTAATTACCTCCGTTAAGTGAAAAAAGCAAATTATACATCACATCTTTCGCTTCCGAAAATGTTACCACAAAAATATTAGAAAAACACACCTTTGCATTTCTCAAAATTCATGTCATGTGCCGTTATAAGCTTTTCCACCAGATTCAAAATTCCTTTAAATTGAAATTTCCTGTTACATTGATTCTCATGTTCCAGCATTTTCAAAGCGAATTAATTCTAAAAACGAAATATGTGAGCAAAATTTATAGCACTTTCTTTAATTTACTTTTCAGCAATTTTTTGAAAATATGCTCGGAGTAAAAGCATCCAAATTATTCCCAGTTTTACCATCCCTCTCTACATGAACGTAGCTAGGATTTCATAAACTTTATGTAAACAACGTATTCGTTTGTATAATTATCAAATGTGATGCAGTGAAAGCTTGAGTTGTCACCATCGTTTGAATGGCTTGGCCTAGTTATAATGTTGGTCGAGTATCTAATTTATATTCATCGCAAGCAGTACTAAGAGTACTTTAACTTTTCCTATTTTCTCTCGCTCGAGAGTCTGAGAGATATATATTGGCAATGTAGTGTTCTGTGACTTCTTGATTAAGCAATATCGCAGCGTCTCAACTTTCGATTCGCCAGGTCGACGCAAATTGCCACAGCAATTCACCTCAATATTCCAGACTCCACTCCGAGAAAATATGGTGTCTCACAAGGTTCCTGCATAACTTTAAACTTAGAAGATTTTTTTCCGCAGATGGGAAATACAGACACAAGAATAAAATATCGCAGAATAACTTTAAGAGTAAGAAAATAATCAAATAAGAGTAATAAATAATCTTCAAATCTTCATAATAATTCTTCAAATATTAATCAACATGCACTTACAATAGAAGAAAATTATGACCTGTAGATATCCGTGCATGTAATGGGGATCCCGCGTTTGATTCTCAGACATTACTTAACCTTTGACACAATATATTATTTTAAACGACAAATTGCGAGATGTGGGTGGTGAACAATGAACCGATACTCGCTATTCAATAAGTGAGTTGTTTCAGTATATTTTCAGTTGTTCACATTGGTTTTTCTAACATTTTCAAAAAAATATATCTTTAGGGAGCTTGGAAGATGAAAATTTCGAAAGGCGTGGGAAATAAATCTCCAGTAAGAGACCAGAAATAAATTTCGTAAAAAAATTACCTACATATTTGGAAGCAAATACAGAATTTGTAAATTACTGACCGAGGACCGATTAATTGTAGTGAAAGGCGTTTTGAGGTTAATGGACATAATACAGTTTTTCCAAAATACTTTTGAAATTCGCTCTTGAGATTGATCATAACTTTACGACAGTTGAAAGAAAAAAACTTAAATAATTGTCTTCACGTTTTATTCTTTTTATATGCTTACATAATTTGTATATTTCTTTATCATTTCCCACGTCCAGTCAACAAAGCTTTTAGTCGTTAACAGAGTGAAGTTCCTATATAGTTTGGAGGATTCGGAAATTAACTGGTTTTAGATTTCAAACTTATCCTCGCCTACTTTGTAGCGCGTAAATTAAATTTTAATTCACTTTCGCCACTTCAAAATTAAAAATTCACACTGCGTGTTTTCACCGTTCAATACTTGAATGAAAGAGAAGGGAAGAACTGCCCCAGAATCCGCTATGCAGGCACCTGAATTGTTAAGGTTGCAATAAACTATTCAACGATGTAATGTCGCGTAAAAAGTTTCGGCCACTGCGGATGGTGTTGTGTCCCTTAACTGCGTCGGGTTATGGGGCGATTATGATGTTGGATAGGGGATGAGAACAGGAACGCCGAAGGAACGGCGGAAGGTGGGACAGTGAGGAACGGTCCTTAAAATGGAGCGGGGGAATGGTTCGGTGTAAATGTGCAATGGAAACATGAAAATATGTTGTTGATTTGATATTGTATGAATTTTGACGATGGAAAAATTGCTATACATTCAGTTGTACACATGTTCAATAAAATGAAACACGGCGAAGCATTACCAATACTAACAATTTTTCCATCTATCATATTTAATAATAATTTATTAGTCTACTGGTGACAAAATGTATTTAATGACCACTGGCAAAGAGATATTTCACAAAGAATTTCACCTTTATAACATATTTTAAAATTACATTAATTACGAGTGAATACCCCTCCTCATATACATTCTCCCCCAGTTTTAGAATAATGTTAATTTAATTTCTTCAATTATTTCTCCCATAAATATTTCAATTTTTCTCTATCTTATTTAGGATCCTTTGTTATACAGCGATTAGAAAAATTTCGGTGGTATTTTTAAATAGAAGTTTGCAAAATAAATCACGTTTTAGATTAAGAGAAATGCATTTTGTTTGAAAAAAAAATCTTGAGGAAAGGACGTGTTGAAATGGTCGTACACATGTGTTATTCTTACTTAATTGTACTAATTTATTAATAATGTTGGTGAAAGGAATATATTAATATGTTACTCTTGATTATATGAACTATGAATCGACGTCGATGGATTATGATTGGTGACTGAAGGTGTGTAAATCAAAGATGCTTATCTTCAAATGTCAAGTTCATTGAGAAATAACGCGAGACAGATTTTCTACGACATTATTTTATTCGCGATATTTTGAATTATCCGCGTAATATCCCAAATTTGACTGTTTTTTTTAAAGGAGGGATTTCGTGATATGTGGTAAAAGAGTATACAATCTTCGAACAATTCTCATCAAAATTTCATGATTTTCATTTAAATACGAAATTACTACATAATTGTTTGGATTATCTCATTATCTCGTAACTTCACATCGCTGGAATTTCGTGAAACTACTCAAGGAAGTCATACTCAGAGGCATAACAGCTTTATTAGCAGAATTGTCACGTGGCTCAACGGCGAAAACAATAGACGATACTCGTGAGGTTTGAAGCAATAAAAGCTTCAGCGTTGTGCCTTCCCTTCTTCGTACGGTTCGCCTACAACCATCCACAACTCTTTTGTCTCCTCGTCCGTTACAGAGTCATAAGGCACTTTATTGTCTTTTTATTTTCTCATCTATCAAAGTGGCATGAACTGCTTTCGCTGCTAGTCTGGGAGGAATATAGTCGGAGTTAGTCGTCGCAATCCATAACGGAAAGCGGATTACTTATAAAAAATGTGATGCGTAAACAAGGAAAAACATGAGCTACTACTAATTCATTTTCCACCCTAACGCGTATTTATGATTTTCAGAAAATATAGATTTAAGCAAGGTAGAAGTCTATATAATGAACACGATATTTCTTGAGCATTCTAGAGGTACCACTATAACATTATAATTATGGTTATTTAACTTTAGGTTCTCGTATATGAATCTTTATCAATATTGTAAATTTTCTGAACAAATAATATTTTCCTTACTAATTCACTGTCGTGATATTCAGTACCAACCTGTTCTCATGGTTTCACTTCAAGAATTCTACGAACCAGGGACTGTTGAGGCACAATATTATTCTTATGCACATAAAAGTAAATGTGCGACGTTTTGGAAGAGGATAGAGGAAGGAGGGTTCGCTTTTTAGTAGTCACAGCTATATGAACTGGGACATTCATGTGAAAAGCAACAAATTTTACCGTAGCCCCACCGGGAATTGAACCCGGGAAGACTTGGTGACGAGCTAGAACGCTACCACCTGAGTAACAGAGGAACATAGAAGTCTATATGGGCAGAACTGGAAGCTTCTGTTATGATTTGTTGTTGAACTTAACAACACCTATTTCACTTTAATAATTCCTGTAATGAATCGCTTTGCACTCCGTTTATGTCGTGTGTTCTGACTATCTCGGTGTAATTTTGTCACCATCCGGTGATATTTCCGGAAATGTGTTCCTTTATGGCTCAGATTCCAATTTATGTGCTCTAAATAGTGCACCTGAAGTTCTGGGATACACTGTATATTCAATCACCAAAGAAGAGTGTATTTAAATGAGAGGTGGTGAACCAGTAGTGAAAAGAGTCGCAGAGATATGTCCTAAAATAAAGCTCTATTCCGAATGCTAAGTAATACAAACATTTTTCAGATATCGAAGGCAACATATTGTTTACGGACATACGTTGTCGTCAAAAACTTGGAGAATATACTCTTCTGGGTCCTATTAATAATGATCTGAAGAGATCTTCAAATTATGCTTCTCTTTCTCTTTTGGCGGAATGTACTTTGCAGATGTTCCGCTGCAACATTTAGCCTTCTCCTTTGTAGAGAAACACGAAAGATTTTTTTTAAAATTAGGACTTTACGGCTCGCAGACATCGAGGTCATTAGAGCCCTAATATTTTTTGAACAGGTATGGAAAATGCTGTTACGCACTGAGGAGAACCAACATGACTCCCCCCGCGTGTGGGACTCGCCGAATGACGGCAACATGAAAGAAATTCCCCTTTATTTTTCGTCTCGCGCGAAATAAATTTTGTCTCTTCTCTTATTTTTCTATCTCTGTGCCATTTCGTTGCATACTTTATTCAGAGTTGTTTTTATTTTAAAAAATAAATAATGAATTAATAATATTTTATTAATTAATATTTTTATACATAATAAGTTTATTAATTAATAATAGACGGTGTTGCGGATTGAATGAAACCACGCCGAGGGGCGAATCCAGCCCGCAGTGTGGACTGAACATCTGACTTATAAGGTGAACGACCCGCGCGTGTGAACAAGTTGTAAGAGGCCACATTCTTATGGGTGAGACAGCTTGCCATAAAATTCTGTTTATAACTTTATATAAAAGCACCTGTGCGACTGCACAACATTTTCTGAACGTACTTCAGCTAACGTAAAAAAAAGATAAAATATACTGTATATATATTTGAGTAATCTTAATAACAAGAAAAATCATTATCCCCATCTCTTTCCGCAACACGGGACAGAGTTCAATCAAAATTATTATTAACTAAATGAGTGCTGTGTGTGTGAGAGAATATTTTTTGGTGGGGAGAGGAAAATACAGGTTGAATAGTGTGAGAGAGGGAGTACTGACTTAGTTGAAAAGGTGGTCTTGTGACCGAACGATCAAATAAAATTAAGTGTTAGACATCTCTACTCCAATGCAAAGTAACTACGACAATGCATTGTCAACAAATTGGTGAAGAGTGAAGTAATTTATTCATTTCAGGAAGTTAAACTGCAACAAATCTAAAAATTTCCAAGAATGTAACTACGGTACCTAGCTAGCAGTACAATTAAACGAATTTCATTGCTACTCCTTATATTTATTATAGTTGAAGAGATTTTTGGAATTACTCATATCACAGGGTCTTCTATATTTTCACGACACGAGTTCAAGACAAAATTCTGTGGATTGGAGAATGGGCACGTCATATGAAGTCGGTCAGGAGAGACTGCTTATTTGGCACTGTGTTGGGAATGGTCATTCTTCTGTTAGAAAATTGCTCTAAATAGAAAATTAAAAAAGGGGGTGGCAGTGGTAGAGGGATATTTTTGTCTTGGATACAGTGGTTGTGGTAGTTGCTCAAGGTATGTGTGACAAATGCATTAAAAACATTTCTAATCCTCTTTCTTTATGCTTGTTATATGATCAGATAAGAGTGTAATTGTGCAGTGTTATTGTAGTTAGTTACTAGAGTCTGTATTCTCCTTGTATTTAGCAGTGATGAAGACTACGCTCGTTGTCGAAACGTCGGCGAAGTACAAAAATTAAAATTCTGGCCAAAACGCAAGGTTATCGTTATATTTTTTTTGTATTTAAAAATAAAAAACAAGGTTTTCGTTTTTCTTTTGTATTTAAAAATGCCTGATAACATCCCGTCCTTGCAAGTGCATTTAAGTTATTTTCCCTTGTGAAAACTAGTGTCGTCAAAAGAGATCGGGGCGGGAAACGGGTCACTACAAAATTATATTAATTTTATGAAATATGTCCTTACGTTTTACCCCGAAGTTTGAATTAAAAATTGGACTTAAGCCACCGTGCTTGTCTTAACTAATTTAATCTCTCGTTCACAAGATTGAATGGCTATTCTTTACAATTATCGATTTGTAAATTATTTCGAAAAGTTGAACATAGTTACGGAAAAAGTGCATTGTAATTGTATATCTCTTAAACTGAAATTATTGGGCATCATTTAATTATATTTCAAAAGATGAACAAATTTCTTATTCCGAATATTTTAATAACTAAAAAGGTGCATTTATCATCGTAGAACGCACATCCGACAATTTAATTATCATAATTAACCATCTTTCTCTCTAAAGGTTAACAGCAAGTTCGTACTAATCTTGAGCTCCAAGATTTCAGATACCATTAGCTTCTGTCTTCAATTCTGGAAATTAGTCACAAAGCCAGGTGGTACGCGGTAGCTTTCGTGGCCCGATATACCCACAAACCGCGTTGCTTTATTACTAGCCTGAAGCCAAATAGGTCGCAGTTCAATTACGTGATGTACAGGAACTGGGAGAGGGAGCGCATGCGGCTCTCGAACTTTGTAGAGAATAGCCGAGACTTCTTAGAAGGAAGCGGTGTTTTAGTCCTTTGTCCGAGGTGTCCTGCGGAAAGCTTCGGACCTACAGAGGTAGAGACATCCGACTACTTTGGAAGTAATTGTGTCGTAATCAGTTAAATACAGGGTATCTTGGTTATTGTTTATTAGTTTGTTTTATCATCTTTCTGGCGATAGACATCCATATAATCTCTTCCCTCTTCGAAGATCTTTGACTTGATGAACTTGTGAAGAGTACTATTCTACGAATTTAAGCCATAGAAATTTTCTTGATGTAATGAATGTTTCAGCACGTAAATAAAATTTATTTTCCAACATAATAAAATAAAGTATACAATATATCAGTTATGGAAGACACGAAAGATGTCTAAAATTCCTTTCAGAGTAGAACTAAATGTTGAAAATATTGTGTTTGATCTTTTTATATTGATCTTGATATACTTCGTTCCTTCATTGTAGTTATGCTTAGATTATTTAAGTATCATTGTTATTCTATTGATATTAATTAAAAAATAAAATTCCATAGCAAAGCGAGCAAACGAAGAAAACGCATACAAAAAAAATGTACATCCAAAGTTTTCACCACTATGACACCGAAGTTAGTGAATCCACTGAATTATAAGGCATTAAAAAATAGCCCTTTATATTTTCCGTTTCGTCGAGATTTTTTTTCGAAACTGATATCTGTGCGTTTCTACTGCGAACGCTGCTAACACTGGTTGAAATCGCCTCGCTTCCATTACAGCTACATTAATTACAAGGTTTCGCTGACTTTCCATTTAAAGGGAATACTAATGAGAGCGAAGACAGAAACGGTTGTTAGGTAAGAACAATATAAATGATTTTGATAGTGGACAATACTTTTTTCTTGTACTTTCTAGATGTTTGCGCTTTTATTAACTGATTCTTGTAGAACGAAACGAAATTATAGAACATGCAACAACTGTTGTTATTCATAAGCGTGTTCCTTGGCGTTCTTTGTAATATACGAGGCCTTGGGACTGGAGAAATTCCTACAAAATAATTAAAACATTTTCACGAATGCTACAAAAACGTTTTTTTTCTATAACGGGTCTTTTATTCAGAAATGTTACGAAAAACAGTTATTCATTATTTAGTTATTTTATATTTTTGGCTAGGTTCAGGCCATCAGGCCTGCTCTTCCACCTAACCGTGGCCTGGGAGAGGGAATTGGGAAGGTGAGATATTGGGTTGGCCGAGGAACTTATGAAAGACAGCCGACATTTGTCTGGGAACAGATGAGGGAAACCTCAGCTGAAATCCTAAGTTCGGTCGAACAGGGTTTGAATCCACGCTCTACCGCTCAACGGGAGACCACTAGACCATTGGCAGCTACCACTAGACAACGCTGTCGAAAAAAATTTGTACTTTTTTTTCTTTTTCAAGGTTATCTTAAGGCAAATCGTATCTCCAAAAATACTCGTACTTTCATTTAATGAGGATCCTAACTTGAGCTGTGATGATGAAAATGTTACGCATATTGGTTACAAGTTTTGAGATACGATACATGTATGAACGTAACCCCAAGAACATACAAATATCAAGAATGCCGTCCCTAAAGACACAGCACAACCATGTTTTTCTTTTTTTTGCTCGCACAAGAGTCTTGTGAAGCTAGTGACGCCAGTGTGAGGGAAGATACGGAAGAGGAAGGAGGGGGTGGGAAGCTTTGCGAGAGGCCGTCCGCGTTGCCTCCGTCGCCGACACAAGGAAGACGCCGTGGCTGCAAAGGAGCATTATAAGAGGCGCCCAGTTCTCGGTCTTTGTGCAGTCACGCGTGTGAAGAGCACCAGCGTTCGCCCACCGGTCGGTCGTAAGGATTTCCAGTTACCTGAGCTTCCTCCTGATACCCACTGTCCTAGCTTGTATATCCTGTTCCTCTCAGCTATCTCGAATAGAAAAAGGGTTGCTGATTTTCATTGTTTAATCAGATATGTTCATAATACTTATTGCGGTAAAGCTTTTAATCGAGCTCGCAATCTGAGCGGATTAAGGATTCTTCCGCTGTACATAGGTTTTTCTTCTTCTGAGAATCGGGTTTAACAATGAACTTTCCGGCGTTGTCCTGGATTTGAGAAGCAACTTACTTGACAATCATTACTGGATATTTTTCTCTTCGAAATCCAGAGAAAAATAGACACCGTGAATTAATATATTTTATCCTACAGAACGTATCAAAACATCTTAATAGTTAATAATATATTAATCTGCAAGTGAGCAAGGCTCGGTGGCAGATGGAAAACATAATAGACATAATAAGAATATACATAATACGATAATGTGAAATTTAAAAAAATCTTCGCCCAAATATCTATAAAATACACACACACGGAATAAAATGCTTATAAAATTGGTACACAATAAGCGAGAAGGATAATACACGTAAGAAATTAAAAAATATAAATTAGGTCCATATGTGCGTACATTACATACGTACAGAAACACATTTTCACTTACTGAGAGATACAGACACACACTCATACGTACGAGCACTCTTCTATGTACACACACATACCATTACTCCTCCTGTAACCTTAATGTAAAAATAATTGCTATAATATAATTAAAAGAAATTAATAACTATAAATATAACACCAAAACAGGATTGCTGTGAACAGTCACGCACACTGCACATCTCTACACTACACTACACTGCAATTCTATTCGCTCTGAGCATTTTCTATACCCTTTGTCTCCATTCACCTCACTACATTGCACTTCACATGTGCTCCTATTTCGAAGAAGCAAGAAGATTGTTGCGGAAACATTTTACTCTTTTTGATAAGTTCGTAAATTTTGTTGTAGGTAAGTTATTCCAGTCTACAATGGTTCTATTCACTAATATGTTTTCTGTTGCCTACATTTTATTTTACGTTTGTGGTCACCGCGACTAAATGTAGTTCGGTTGGTGGATCCTAGCGTTCACTGATTTCCACGCAGACTCTCCCATGTAGGCTTTAAAGAAAGCACAAAGACGCACGAACTTCCTTCGATTGGAAAATGTGCTCCACTCTAAATTAATATTACATGTGTTGTCCCTAACAAATTTTGCAGCCTTTCTTTGTATCCGGTCTAATTCATTGATCTGACCCTCCCTATACGGATCCCAACAAGCGGCACCGTTCTCCAGCATAGGTCGGACTAATGAAGTGTACGCCTGTCAAAAGGTTTGGATTTTTTTAACCCCTACGCACCAAAGAATAAAACTTGCGAGTGAGCGATGCGCAACAATGGATTCTTATAAAATGCCCACAAACATGAAAACGATTCTAACCCCTACACTCACTATAGAAAAATCGCTAAAATTCCAAAATCCCGTTTCTAGATATTAAAATTAGCCATGTTGAAGAACAAAAATTAAGTTGAATCTCCACCAGTTCGTGAAATATACCGAAAAAGGCGGAAATTAAATAATAATGAAAATGGGGGATGGGAGTGGATTTTCGAAACGTCAAGTAGACAGTGATCTTCCCAGACTTTTTGAGCTGAAATGGGCAAATTTTCATCATGCTCGGATTAAAACTGCAGATTTGAATAAAAGCCGTACAAATACCCCGGACACTTCTTTATATAGAGAGATATTTATATATTATAATTTATATTACAACAAAAAATGATATAGACTATTTTTTAAGTAGCGTAATATAAATCAAAAATCTTCATCCACTTATCTCTATAATTATCCTAAATTCGATGACACAGGTAATGGTCATAAATTACGGCAAATGTCATAGACGAAGCTTGAAAATTACTTCAACTTGCGATTTTTAAAATGAACGGTCATTGCCGAAGATGTAAAAAATTAAATACACGAGTATATTATCATTTTATATAATCTGGTTTCCATGATAGCTCATCGTGCTGGTGTATTTCTATTTCGAGTTTTCCATTGCATGGTAAGAGTTCACAATCTATTTTTCTTCCTAAACTCGTTTCCACGACTTCTTTTTACTCAACAAGTTTTAAACTTCTATTTCTCCTGTATCATTTCCCGCCGTCTTGGGATCTGTCTCGTATTTAGTATTCAATTTCCTGCGTTCTGATGTTTCATTCTGGATAAATAATCTTTTTTTGTATTTTGGCTTTCTTTAATATCGTTGTTCCAGTACAAACTTCTCCGGCGCAGAAGTTACGTAGATCTGTCGAGACGAAAGAAAGAAAGAGAAGGGGGGGGGGAAAGAAAAGAGAAAGAAAATCGCCCACCTCCGAACACGACTCAGAAGAGTCTCGACGCAACCGACCGAGCCGCCTCCCGATGTCTTCCCGCAACCACCCCTTCTCGCTTCACCTGTTCTCCACGAAACCTTTTGTGAAGCGACATGATTGATTTGCCGGTGCTTCGCTCGGCGACAAAGGCGTTCAAAGGACCAGGAGGAGGAGAAAGACAAGGCGGATAAAAAATACACCGCGCCCCAGTGGAGAAGGCGAAGTCTCCTACCGGCCGGTGGAGGAAGGTGGAGGCTACTTGTAAGCGGTCACTCGTTTGTGTTTAAAGCGCTGACGAACGGCGGTCCCACGAAATCACGCGACGCTACCTCCGCCATGCGAACAACCACTTTTTCTCTCAGAGTTGTCGACGTTTCAGTGCTAAGTCCTAATCGGAACTTCTGTCCCTTTATTTCTTTTTGCTTTCGTTTTTGCAGGGAAATTTTGTAATCGATGACGAAGTTTTAGTTTTAGTTATACAAAAATACAATTTTTGGAATTGTGTATGTAGGGGGATTTTATATGCAGACTGTCCAGGCTCTTGCATAGAGGCGGCAATCAACTGTAATAATAAAACTCAAATTAGAGTTATTTTAAGACTTACGATTTATAAACAATATATTCCGAATAATCTATTGTTCGATAATATTACGTACTTTTTTGCGAACATTTTTTTGCGTTTTATTAAATACAAATTTGTTGGTATTCTGTTGCTATTACAATACGTTGATAACTTTTTTACTCTTATCTAAGGAGTGTGCTGAAATTTTCAATCCTCCTCTGCCTTAGTGTCATTGATCGGAATTGATGGGATGGTCCCTTGCTTGCTTCCGGAGAGGAGATTAGTTTATTATCCTCTACGTGGTCATATGCAGTATTTAACTGCTTTTTTGGCAGTAAATTTATTATTACTATTATTATTATTATACAAATCAAAATGGACTTGATTTACATATAGTACAGAAAATATACAGTATATATTGATTTTTTGTATTAGTGGACCTGAGAATCCGTGCGCCAGTAAATATGCATTGATTGCCGTGGGTTATGCATTCTGTACCCTGGAATTTACTCTTAAAGCATTTGTAGCTGCATTTAGGAGTAACTCTAGGCTGAATGATTATTTCTATAAACAATACATAAATAGATAAGAGACAGCTGGAAAAACAAGGAGATAGAAAAATGACTTTTGCCAGACATACTGAAAGTGAGGGTAACTAAATGTAAGACATGGGTAAGCGGTTTCGTTAAGCACCACTGAGGACCGAAGTAAACAACCTCGACTAGATTCGAACCACCACCTTATGGTGGCGAGAAAGTTACCTTACAGATCACAAGGAATAAAACATATTCGTTTAAATGTACAATAAATTCGGCTAGTTGAATATACGTTTTGCAGTATTCTGACCAATCCAAAATAAATACTTCTAAGAATGTTTGAACAAAATTCACTATCATGAAATACCACATTTATTATGGAATGTACAAATAACATTATTGTACTTTGAGTATTTTAAACGTTATCATAATTATGAAATTACTCCTTTACATTAACTTCGGGTGTGGATTATGTTGTGGTTTATTTAAAGTTTAATGTCTTGCACAAGATATTAGAATTGTTATTACGGTACTTGTGGTATTTCATGCTATTTGTATTTTTGTGTACTTTGCTGTCTCGCTGTGTTAATGTGCTTTTAAGAGCTGTAGTGAATTATCTGAATTGCCTGTTTAATTTAAATTTTTGTACACATCCACGTACATTGTCTTTACTTGGGATACTTCTACTAGTGATTACGACGACAACATATATTAATACAACATGTAAAATTTTTGTACATAAACAAATAAAATGAATCAATTAAATTCGAAGACTTTTTAAGTACTATATCCAATAAAATATTTTTGTCCCCATACGGAGAAAACGTAGTTACTTTAAGCAATTTGAAACTGCTTTTTGAAAAGAAATTTATTTATTTATTTTAATACAATAGTACCAGGTTTTATCATCACCATATTAATAATTTAAAAACGCATCAAGGAATAGGGGTTTCGAAGAGACACGGATTCAGGAAGCTCTAGAAGCTCTGAGAATATGGGGGTGGAAAAAGGCAGAGGATAGCGGAAACTGCTTCCGTGCACGCAACATGGTCCATTGGAGCGTTTAAATCGCAACTGCATACTCTCGCATGCGAAACCTTTGAAGGGAAGCGACAACCTGCGTCGATGTTGTTCTGCAATTTCTGACGTGACTTTACACTCCCGTGCACAACGTAAAGCAATTGGTGAAGGGAGCTTCTGCAATTTTTGGAAGAGTGTTTTGGCGAAGAAAAAAGTAGTTACAAGTATTGCCAACATTTGCTTGAATATAGAAAGCTAAAGATACTTACACTACGTCCAAACCCAACTTCATGATTACGTTCTCAAATCACATGTTTTTTAGTGCATATTTCGAATTTTTTGGTGTATTAAGTTGCATTTTAGTGCATACCGATCCGAGCCCTGGTAATGATACATTTTTTTAATAGTCCCTTAAATTTGCTTACAATTTTTAGTTTGTATGGCGAGATTCGGTGTTGGTAGTACACACCATTGAATAAAGAATATGTAGTCATACTATCCAGTTTTTATTTATTAATTCATAAGGCAAATTTTTAGTTATCAGGTTTTGATATCAGTTTCAGTTATCAAGGCATAATCATATTTTTAGTTTGATTGCAGTGACTAGGTATTTCTGCTACAAACATTTCATTACGAGTTACTGATGGTTGTGTAATCTTTACGTAGTATAGACAATTTTCTCTAGGTCAAGGCAAACTCTGTTCTTAATTTAACTTTTTGAACTAGTTATTTTTAGTTTAAAAGTTGTTCGTGAAATTTGTATTCCCGCACAAAACGCGATCAACAGAAGGTATCTAAGAGAAAAATAGAATAGTGAACGTCCAAAAGAAGTTTTAAATTTTCATTCACCATTTACGAATATGTTAGCAATACATTTTTCTTATTTTCTTCGCAAGTGTTTCTTTTTTAGATAAAGCGATTACAAACATCCTAATAAGTACATTTTGTTAAATTGTATTTATTTTTGTAGACTTTGGTACGTGTAATACTTAGATACGAGTCTAAATTGTTGAAGTAAATTTTTGGAATGTTGTAATACTGTTTCGTAGATAAGTAAGAAATATTCAACTTCGAAGGTCTTGATATCGATTTTAATTCGACATAAGATACAGTCTGTTTGTGCCTTCTTGAGTGGATGATAGAGAATATTGAATGGAGGTAACAACGTTGAAGCAGTAAAAAAATATGAAAAAAATCACAACCTGAGAAGACTGCTACTGAGGGAAATAACGAGAGAAGATCGTTCAGGAAAACTTGAGACTTTCTGCCGTAAGTGGGTCACAGTCCTCTTCCATACGCTAATGGGCGCCTTTGGTGGTCCCTGAGTGTCACTGACATCCGATCACATCCTTTAGGGACAATGGACTAAGGGCCTCAGTAATGGTTTGAGATGATTTCACTGAAAGAAGGAGTGGTATTGGATGAAGGGTGCCTGGGGGTATGTTATAAATGAATAAGAGAATGCATATTAGGAAAAAATGGGAAAGAGATTTTCGAGAACTCTGTGACGACAAATTTCCCTTTCGTGAATCTATTCCTAGGGATTAGTCATTGCGACCGATCAGTGGCGGATCTAGACCGTAATCAAGGAGGGATTAAATTTTATAAATATTATTATAAATAATATTATAATAATTATTGCAAATATTATTATAAATACTTCTGTAAATATTATTACAAAACGTTATTTTAAATATTATTAATATTATAGCGATTTATTATTTTAATATAATACATCAATTCATCAAATATATAATTAACAATTCTTTACATTTATTTGTTGTTAATAAATGTATTTATTGTTTAAAATGGCAAATACATATTAAAGAATAATACATTTTATCAATTTCAATATTATCTGTTAAAAGTCCAGGTCCAATAGGGGGGGGGCGATAGCCCTCTTTGCCCCCTTCTTCCCCATAGATCCGCCGCTTCAACCGATCAAGAAATTGATTATCTTGGATGAAAGAAATAAAACGTCTGAGTACATTTACTAAATAATAAAGTCTCTGAAAAAATTAAAAACTTAAATTGTTTCGCTAAATTGTCATAAGATACGCTCAAATATTGATTTTTATTGTTAATTCCAATTGCCAGCTCACTACGTACCAAGGAAATTTTGAATTTTCAAGATTGTAGAGAAACAAAAAATATAGAAGAAGAAGTTGTTAGTAGTCATCATTCAAGTACACAAAAAAGAAATCTTAAGTTTAGGACAAAACTTTTTTTTATTTTTTCTACTTCGCCGACGTCTCGACAACGAGAAAAAATAAGCAATTTTAAAACTATTTTTAAAATCCCAATTTTAAAATAGATAGAATTGGAAGAAATATATTTCCCGCAAAACTTTCGTGAAGATTTTGCTTAATTTATCTCAAAGTTCGCTTAGAAGTTATGAAGTAATTAATGAGTTTCATTTCAAGTTACCCCTTGTTATCTTTCAACCCCTAAAATAACATCCAGGCAATTTCTGACCACACCAAATGAATCGCAAATGTAAATTACATGATTCTCTTTTTGTTAGAAACTCATAATAAAGTTCTTCTCTTTCCAAACATTACGTTCTCATTTTCAATGTCCACATCATAGACAATGTGCTTACTTCAACTCCGAGGGACTTTTAATTCATTTTTGCCATATAGTCCTGCTCGTTATGAAGCTTCCTTAACACGTTTTTCTTTGCGATCCTCTCAAACATTGGAACTCGGCCAATAATTTCGAATGCAAACAAGAAGAATTTTTGGCTCTAACTTACTCATGGAAGCTACCTTTCGAAGTACGTCTTTCTGGTTGTGTTGCATAAATTAATTCAGAACATAATGTCTATTACAAAATAAGAAAAGAAGAACTACAAATACTTTGTAGAAAAAGCAATATATAAAATTATTTTTCGTGATGATAAAGTTGAAAACAAAGGATTTTGAAAAGTCATAAAGTGAGCGATAAAAATTTAATTAGCACTCATCATAAAACCTTTACAAACATTGAACCTTTTTTAACCAGCATAACGTTAAGGGTGGAGATAACATTTTCAAATCTGGAGTAATATTAGGCAATTATCACATCATTTTATTCCAGTTTATATCTTGAGTTTTAACAGCACTAGAGACCAATATTTTACTGCTGGTTTTGTCCTGCAGAGCGCCGCCTAGTAATGGAAACAAAACATAATTGAAGAAAGCAATGCAATTATAAATAGTTTCTATTTGTTTCTTAAACAATCAAACGCAATTAAACTGTTGAAAAAAATCTTCAATGTGTGAAGTACAAAACATCCCGAACTTTCTTTCAGAAATAAAAATTTATTATTCACTATCTGCTTGTTTTATGTTTACAAAATGTTCAGAAAAGATTTTTAAAAATTCAGTTCTAAAAGAAGCACTCACAACCGATGACCAGATAGTAAAGTAACTTATAATAATGTAAATAGTGTTAACAATTTATTGTTAAAAATCAGATAAAATAGGACAATTATTCAATATATTGTATTATGATTCTATAAATTATTCCGTAAATATTGTTAATGAATCGCACCTATTAAAATCGCTCAAATGTTGAGATTAATAATAACAATAGTATTAATGACACTACCACTCTTACTTTCGAGGGTCTACATTTAAATCAGTTTCTGTGCGAAGGAAAACTGGAGGAACTCCCAGACCACGTGACGAGTTTTGCGGTACAGTACCCGGCGTCCCAAGTCGATAGTAAAGGAGTTTGGCGTTAGTCTGTACGCAAATGCAAATGAACACACTCCTATCAGCGAAGTCCGCACTCAGAACAGGCCCAATCGTCGGCGAGAGCTATTAACGGCACGCAACCACATCGAGAGGGCACGTCCGGCCTAAGTATCCCCGTTAAACGCCTCGCCCTCGTGTGTTCGGAATCGTAGAGCACGTGACGTTCCATCGACCTCGCTGCACCGTGGATTACACCTCAATGAGGGTAAGACTGCTCTCTTATGTGAACAGTCTGTTGAGAACTGTGAGGGATGACTCCAGTGGTGGACATGACTATAGGAAATATATATTTCATAGGCGAAGAATTTCTGTTTTTAAATCTTCATATTTTTTAATTTTACCATTGTAAGTAGTTTGTAGGTTGTGGGTGTTGGTTACTGCAATGTGTGTGTGTGAATTTCTTGAGTTCGACTATTAGAATAATATCTGGACTGTTGTGATGGATTGTCTTGTCGGTGAGGAATCATAATAATATATCAAAATAAATTTTGTATCCGCTGTTCTCTGAAATGGCTTTTGGGAAGTACTTGTAGTACGGGACAGAGTCTTCTATTAGTCCATACTTCCCGCAGAGTTTCTGATGGATAATATTAGCAACATGTGGGTGCAATCTCTGTGCTAATAGAGTGCATCCTCCTGTGATGTGTCGTATTGTTTCTGGTTTAATTTTGCATCTCCTATTGTCATCTCTATGTCAGTGTCTTGAAATATAAATTTTCTATTATTATTATTATTATTTATAACAACTGTCGTTCCTTCTCTATCGAGGCGGAAAACTGTGGAACAACCTTGATAGCCATATAAGGAAGATTTCAACGAAATACTCGTTCTCCAAAACATTGCGATCCTCTTCGCTCTCGGCAGTTGCATTAACACAAGGACCACGGTATGAATATTGATGTCCGAATGAGTTATTCTTTCCCTTCTGATATCTTCTTCGTTTTTTACTTCTTATCTTCTTTTTTATCGCATATATTATGACACACATATTTATTTTACCATGTAAATTTATTCAATAAAAGGTTAAGTGTAAGAGAAGGCATTTGCCACAACTTTACCTCTAAATAAAGATGCGTTGTTGTTGTTGTTGTTGTTGTTGACGATAGGTCTGAATAATGCAGCAAATTAATAACTTGACGATTCCGATGTATCAGGAATCCAAATATTTAAAAGGAAGGATACGAAAATGTAAGGGTGTCTACGATATGTTCACCATGATATCTGAGCACCTCTATACATACAGGTACTTAGTAGTAAATTATAATTCTCTCATGATGGATAAAAATGCGTTGGAAACTTAAATCACTTTCGAATTTGATTATCACCAATCCTCGAGATAAATCAGTACATTTTTTATACTACCACAATACTTTTTTTGTATCAAATTTCTAGTACAAACATGAAGATTAATTCCATGATTGTTTTGGACAAGTACACCGATGTATTTCATTTGTTGTGGGTTTCCAGGGAATTTGCACAATCGAAACGAAGTTTTCAATTGATATTCAGACAATTCAACTGTACGGGGATTAAATGGTATTATCTTATTTGAAACGAATGAAAGAATAATCACATCATTTTGTTCCACCTATTTACATAACGTGATTCGGAAAGCCAATTGTCCACGGTTCTCATCTCAATGATACAAACGCCACTGAAATTTGTTGGAGATACTTCTTGTTTTTTTAATGGAACTACAACAAAGAGAAAGTATATTCCAAAAAATGGATTTCAACCAGATTTGAACGGATGTACAAATTTTTGTGTATAGTTAAGTACTTTATTTATTTTAATGTTATTCAGTATTAATATTGTTGAACTTATTTCACGAAAACCTTTTAAGATATGGAATTTAAATCAAAGTCGTTATTCCAGCACATTACTAAAGAACTCGACAGGTTTACAATATACTCTTCATTGCAAACGTAGAAAGAAAAGGTTGTTGAACGTTTAGTGTGTATTGTACCAAGGCAACAGACGGAAATTTTTTTAAACTCTGTGTTTATTGAACTAAGGACGTTGAAGGTACTTTCCCAGGTACGAATTACTGTGCTGACGTCTCCATTGACATTAGACAGACATCCATGGTGATGAGTGGAGATTGAGTCTTGTTTGCGTGTTAGTTCGCTCATAAGGCTGCTCTTTGTCTCCAACATCATCCCCACTCCCTTACCCGCCAGTCGCCGTGTTTCAATAGAGTACGGCGCCTGGCTGGCTGTCGCAGGAGCAACTTTAAACATTCCCTAAACATCTGTATTATTCAAAGAAATGGTCGGGTTTTAACACTCTAACGTCATGAATAAAAAGTAGGTTTACAGAAAGAGAATATTTTAAAGTTTGCCAACTACCTCAGGGAGGCGGTGTCGTCTTTTCTACAAGTTTAATCCCCGCCCAAGTTGCATGAGAGACTAGACACACTCTCGTCCTCAGCCTTTGCTCGTCTCCTCCATCAACATCTCAACTTCCTCCTCTTCGATCTGTGCTCTAACGCCTCCATTGCCGCACCACTCTCCTTGATTCTTCGTCCGCTAAGCCCTCTCGCTGCAGGAACCACCAGCGCCATCTTCGGTGACGTCTTCCGTTCCTTGGGAGAGGGTTTTGGAGATGGAGTAACAAGCCCCCGGGTGGAGGGTAGGAATGGAGGAGAGAGAGTTATGGGAGTGGGATGGGGTGGAGGCAAAAGGCGGCGTACGTGTGCGCTTCCACCCCCGTGTATTTCCCAGCTACGCTCGCGGCGCTGCAACAGCTGCGAAATATGCATGAAGCTCCTGTGCTACTCCTTTCCTGCCTCTACCATCCCTTCCCTTGCTTTTCTCCCTCCCCCAACCCCATAGTCCCAACCCTCACCACCTCCTTCGGAAGACCTTACGAACATCTTTAGAAGCGAGTCGCTTTCAACTCCTCCTTCTTCGGTCGGGTACTTCTTTCTTCTTTGGCCGAGTACCGGCACTTGCAGACTAAGACATTTTCATTGCCGAGATCAGCCCCTTCCGGAATACACGCTTCATTCAAAGTGCGAGAGCATCTCTCATATCAAATACCGTATATCATGTTGTTCAAGTCTCACAACTCTTTTATATTCAACCCTTTACACGGTCCCTTACCGTTTTTGATATTGCTGGAAATGTTTTACGATTTACGGTCGAGTTCTCAAGATATATAACAGAATCGTTCTTGAATTGAGTCATTTTTTTTTAAGAAACTTATCTCGCGAAAGTCTTGAGACGCATATATCCGATATATTACGGCAGACATGCCTACCTTATAATACCCAAATAATTCACAAAGAACAATATATTTGTAATTTTAAATTCAGTTTTAGGAGCATGGTAACCTAATCTTTAAAAGCTCTTTGTCCCTTTTATCTCAGCTCTTCCATTTTCATCAAACGAATTCGGAAAAGTCTTCGGTGCCTTTTAGCGTGGCGCTGCCGGACCCTTTTAAAACTCTTTCATGGAATTCTTCATTGATTCTTTATCCATCCACCTGTATATGTCCTCCTCTCCTCTTTTCATAAAACTTCGCTCGTTCCCTCCCTCTCTGCACCGTCTGTTTGCCATCCAGAAGCATGCTCGTCGCCGTGCAACGCTTTGATGTGACGTTGATTGCTTAACCCTGACGCGTTAGCGTTAAAACGGAGAGCTTTCGCTCAGCGGATCACGACACCTCATTGACGCGTTCCTGCATATACGTGTTTTAAGTGCTGTAATCTTAATAGGTGGAGTACTTTTCTTTTCTGTGTGTGTGTATTTCCATTGAAAACACACTAAAAATAGAATTCCTCAGTAAACAATAATAGTCAATAATAATACTTAAAATATAGTATTCCCGCACTCATTCTAGACCAAAATGAGTTTCGTACGAAGTTCCCCGGCAACCTAACATTTTTCCTTCCCCATTCGATCACCAAGTTTATGATTACCTGGAACTGGCGGACTAATCCCGGTATAAGTAAAAAAATACACTAAATGATACTACCAGATTCAGCAGTGGAGATTAGAGTGTCTTTTTTTATTTATTCATTTCAATTTTTAATCTAGAAATTTATTTTTAACTCCAATTCTAATTTGGGTTTCACCCTACACGACCTTCGCCTCAACCTAGCATCGACTACAATGTATGCGCCGTGGTGGATAACACGTTATTAAAAAGATGAAAGAATGGGAAATCATCAATATACTGTTTAATGCTCTAAAACAATATAGTAAAGACCTTTTGAAGGACATGTTTCAATCCGCCACGCAGAAAATTAAAGCAAATTTTCTTGTTCGTTTGTGTATTACTACATGTAACTAGCTAGACCTGTTTGATTTAATCGCGTTTCATTCGGTTTAATATTTAGCATGAAAAATGTAAAGCGGATATCAGATCAGATATGAATAGTACATGATAACGCACAATGCACCACCACGTAACACAACATGTGGTATGTAAATATCTAGATTATACTACGTTAGTTAATATAATTAATTTAAATAATTGTTAAGAAATAGGTGATAGTTTCATGTTGTGATTTTACAATAAGATTATATTGATGTTTGTGAGTAGTTGTTCTGAGTCGTGTCGCACGTCAACACACGTTCGTGTGTTTGATCAATTGTTGGATTATCCTACATAGTTTTGCACTATTTTTGTTGACCTGAGAAAGATGGCGTTCGCTGTCGAAACGACGGTCTAGTTAATAAGAACACAAGAATATATTTTTACATTTGCTTTAACGCTATTTTCGAGGACCGCTCGAAAGTCTTTTCCGTTTCTCTCCTCCATCGTGCCATCTAGCGCCTTCCGTTCCGGTAGGATTTGTCTCCCGCTCGGCGTGACGCATCGTTCCGAAACTTTCCGCTGCCCCTAACTCCCACCCCCGCCCCCGGCACGGTGCGGCGTCGCCTTCGTAGAGATGGCCCATTTGTCGCTTGCCCGTCGCAGAACGAACAGCGCCTCCACCGCGGCGTGGCACTTCGACTCGCTTCGGTCTACAGGAGTTTTCCCTGCAGGGAAATGCGATGACGAGCGACTACAAAAGACAATCGCGACTCAGAAAATGTCTTTGGGCGGAGTTGTTGACGAAGGAACTTCATTTACACAAGCCTCCCGGCGTTCTAAGAATGGCAACATATTCTCCGGAGAGGAAATACAACGCTGAATTACTACTTTTTAAACTGTAAAAGAGTAATTTCGTAGAACGACGATGTAGCTTGAATGTTTTTCTGACGTTACGTTTAATAGGGGTGATTTGTAGTTTTATGACTATGGAAACCTAAGATGATGCTGTACGTCAGATATTCGCCGCGAGGTTAAAGGAAATAATTACATATCCATGCCTTAATTCAGGATTCGAACCTTTAATCTGAGAAAGATTCTCTATTACACGATGAACTCTACAATTCGACACAAACGTTTTAACAATAATTAACATTAAAGATAACTATGTTAATTAACAGGACGATCATTTTCATCTGATCATGAAATAAGAAATTTCATCTGATCTCTACATTTATTATTACACGTGTTGTTCCCGAACATAGAGGGAAAACACTAAATAAATATAGGAAAGACACCCAGGTGAAAATAACTCTATAAAAAGTATATCTTTGAAGTATACTGCAATATACACTAGATACGCGAACAGTTATGTGACTAAAATTCAAGTTGATTGTTCAGTCTATGAAAGTTTCTAACATTTTACAGCTAAAGTACCTGGCAACCTTAATGAATTTTTTTGTGCATTTCAATGAGACACGTTGAGAAAAAATAACTTCGTCTGCATGTATTAACTCGATAGAATTAATTATTTACTCAGAAACATAGTATCAATTTCCTTCATCTGTTTCAATTTTCATTACCGTTTATTTCATTATTTAGGCGTAGTTCCTATTGCACGATAATTCAATATTTTGGGGTCAGCGTGACTCAGTGGGTAGAGCGTTGAGTTGCTGGCTGGATGGCTGGCGTTCGATTCCCGGTGAGGTGGGGACTCATCACACCTTGACATCCAGACTGACTCCCAGGCCTACTCAGCCGGATGTTAAATGAGTACCAGGGTCTATCCTGGGGTCAAACCGGTCAGGACGAGATGCTGACCACATCCCCTCCTTCTAGTGCCGAGGTCAAGAAGTATACCCTCCACGAAACCCTTGGGTACCTTCGGTACTTAGTCATTTCGCCTAAGCTCAAAATTACTTGGTGAAAATTATACATTCGTTAACTGTAGGAAGGACTTCTACGTCAACAGATATAAATTCGATACATTTGAAAGAAACCTATATCACCTAACTCTGCCTATTCCACTGGTACGTCATTCTGATACACGTAAAAGTTTTTTATTGAAATGGTATGCGGCGTGAAGTTAATTTCCAAAACCAATCGTATACTATTATCCTACAAAACTGATTTACTGTATTGTGGATTTTTTTGTGGGGCTTTACATCTCGTCGACATCAAAGGTCATTGGAGCCCTAAAAACTTGTACAGGTAGGGAAAATGCAGTTACGCCCTAGGGAGAGCCAACATGACTCTCCCCCGAGTGAGACTCGCCGAATGACTCAACCATACCCACTAAAAACCCTCCTGAATTACAACATACCAAAACATATCTCAAAACATAAATCATAACATTGAGGACAAAAAATGAGGGGGTGTGGAAATTAATGAAAACCATGAAATACAACTACTGTACATTACGTAATATCTCTGAAAATACGGTTCATCCAATATTTAAAAAACACATTAACTTTTTTCAAATGTGTACACTGTCGTGAAGAATTAAAACAGTACACATAATTTAAAACATACAAGTAATTTTTCTTTAATTTCATTAACAATTTGATCTAATTACATGAAAATGAATATAATCAAACCTACGATTCATTTCCACGTAAAAATGAAGCAAATTTCTAAATTTAGCGATGAAATCTCTCGTAAATGAAAATTTAATCTCCACCCTGATTTCTCTTCGCGAGAAATATTCGTTCCATTTGTCCTGGCGCTTTCGACCGCAGCAGGGAGAGTTGCCGGCGTCAATGGTGCGAACCTCCAGGGACGAGCCGCATGCTCAATTATTGGTGGTGAGAGCGTTCTCCGATATCACACCGCGGTCTACACAACGCCGTCGTCCACTTAATTGGTTGGTCGAACGGGCGAGCGTCGAACACTTTTCGCTGTTTTATTCAGAGCAATCGAAACCGATCTCACTGAAAGGACGATGACGGGTTCTCTCAGCCGGAGATTCCAGGCGCGTTTTTCATGGACGCTTTGATGTCGACGCATCCACGAGAGATCGTCACCACCAAGAGTCCGTTTGTTATCAGTTATAATTGAATTGTCTCTCAACAAGCGAAACCACTTAGCTTGCCAGTTCCTCTGAATAATATCTGGGATTCATTTTAGGGTTTTAGATCCCTAATAACGCATTGATCAGAATGCGAAAATGCTTTCACGTATAATAAATGGATAATTTATATTTTGTTGATATATTAGTGAATAAATAAACTAAATTAATTTTGAAGTAAAAAAGTATTACAAGATAATTTTTCTTTGAACATTTCTCATTTTAACGCTTTTGTTGGGTATTTAGGAGTTTGATATAATATTTGTTTTCAACCCCCGAACTTATATAATAAAGTTTACACTCTTAAAGAGTATCATCCATCATAATTATTCTCATTTTTTAGTTTTAGGGACATGATCTGGACCTTTCTGAGTTCAGATGCAATTTTTCTTTCTTTTTATAAATAGTACACTATATAAATAATATAGATCGTTAACATTTTCGATCGCGAGTTTTTTAAAATGATATTCTGTTTTGCGGTCCCTGCTATAAAAAAATTGGTTTTTGGAGTTCCGTCCGTTTGCCCATCCGTCATCCTGTGCGCAGTTGTTCGACTTGACATAATGAATGAGTAAATTTCATAAATATTTGGCATTTAGACAAATATCGGTTTCATGTGAATTTTTACTTCTTCAATGTATACAGGTTAAAAAATTATTTCGAAAAAATTTCCGTTTTTTTATAAAACATTTTGTGAACAGAAAGTGTAATCATAAGTGACATTTCGCTTAAAAGTTTGGTATAGGCGCAGCTAAGATATCTCTCCACTACATTAACAGTTTCCATAGGTATTTAACTCTAAATAAACCAAGTGGAGGGAGAATTTAGTTTTGGAGTTCCAAATTCACTGAAACGAGAACGGTATAATAGATTAGGTTTAAATCTTATAGTAAGTACAGAAAGAAATAACGACTCTTGATCAATAGAGAAACAAACCGACAAAACTGTTCCATACCAAGAACGGACCGACCAAACGGTAAAATATTCAATAAATAATTTATTTTAGGGCATCCTACAAAATGTTACCATATATACATTAGATTGAAAATACCTATACATAATTAATTATTTATTATGAAAATTAAATAATGATGCATTGAAAAAATATTTTCCCTTGTTGTTCCCTAGAATCACGTTTCTTAAATTATTTAATGGAAGCAAATAAATTTGAAATTACATAATTGAACATTGCACAATGGGAACCCAGTAACTTTTTTCTCGGTTCTCGATTCGGTTCTGGATATGGGTCAGAAAATTTATAAGAATCTAGTAGAAACGGAAGCACACCCATATTTAAAAAAGAAATAAACGTAGGAAATTTTCTCTAAATTGTCAACAAAAAGTGCAATTCCTTGAATACAATTAAGTTAGAGCAATGATTCTATTTGCCAGGAGTCTCTGAACTCTCTGAGCATACATGTGAAAGAGGGTCTAAAAGGAGAAGTATTCCTTTCAAGAAATGGCATTTTGAATATTTCAAAAGGGTCGAGACGACACTTCATATGCTGTGACTCCTTGTCCACTTTGAAGCAAGAGTTTTAATTACAGAAACGGCTCAAGACTCAGTCGGGAAATCTCGTACATTCATGCGAGACGCGCGCTTAAGCATCTTAGAGCGTTAGTAAGATAAGGGAGCCGCGCGGACGATGTATTCTTGAAAAGTTACCTCGAGTAATTCATAAGCTTGCAGAGTTGTCACTCTTCATATTACAACGTGACGTCTCAAAGGGATAATTCATGGGATTAACAAAACTGACCTGACAAAGAAATGAGGAAATTCTGAATTCAAATATATAAAAATTGGAAAAAATATACTTTTGTGTTGAAAATTTCTCAATTTCAAAAGGAGTTTTTACAACATATCAACTTAAAATGGTTACTAAATTTCATTTAATGAACAATCCAAACACTAAAAAATTGAGGATTTTCCGTTTTTGACAAAGCAATTACGTTGTCGGTAGTAGTCTTTCGTGTGCGGAAATTTTCCACTTTAACTTGAAATGTTGCATATACTTTAATCTTACTGTACCCTATCTTATTAGAAATATCCAGATATATAAAAGATAGTAATGGTGTCTTTACTCCTCTGTAATGCTGTGTGAAAGTATGGATGCAATGCTCCGCTAACCCGAACTGCGGTATCCCTAACCATATCAGATAATTGTTTGTTGTACTGTATCTCTCCTTTCCTATTCATTCACCGAAATCATTAGGTGAGGTGAAGCAGCAGATATCTTGACATTAACTTATATCAAATATGTCATTTAATACAGTCAATAAATTATCATTGATCATCTTCCAAGAGGAGGTTATATAAAAACACAATAAAAAAGAATCGATATATTATAATCTAGATTCCAGAATTCCCATTTCCCAAATCAATGTATATATTCTGGAATGAAAGAGAACAAAGCCTCTAAATGAAAAGATTCCGAACGAACATACCCAAATGTGAAAGGTCGTGCGGTAGTTCTGTAGCTCGGTCAGTGGTCGCTTCCAAACCTGTCAGAGCAGTAAACCGCCCTCGCCCCTGACAACCAAACACTGGGCTCACCTGCTAACCTTCATTGCAGAAACCACGCCCAGTCGAGAAGACGTCTAATGGCACTCCTGCATCATCGTTGACAGCAATCGTCGTAAAGGCGATTTCGTCCAATATTAACAAAGAAGACAGCCCATTTCTGAAAAAAAAATATTAACTTAAATATAATCACATTAATTTAAATTTATATATTGTTTATTTTGTTGGCCGACATCATTGACTCGTCAGAAACAAAATATTGTATATTTTGGGATTATCCTCGGGTACGGTATCTCGTTAAAAATAGATTTTTTACAGTTACAATACACAATTGTACATTCCTATTTCTAAAATATGGATGAATAGTACAAAAAGAAACGATTAGACTTACGTGAATTATTTATTTAGAACAATCCTAATATTCAACTATCGCTATTCTTTAGAAACTATTTCTACGTATTTTATTTAGTGTTCATTTTTAATGTTAAGAAGTATAATGTTGTAATTCTTATTTATATTTTTTACAGGTAAGCTTTGGGAAGAAATCAGTCTCGTAACTGTCTCTAACATGCAGAGTACCTCAATGCCTATCTTCAAACAGGTAACAAGGTTACAACCTGTACTTTAAAACACTTTATGACAGAACTATCTCGAAAATGACTAAGTTTACGGTATGAAAATTTTTTGAGATACATTTTAGATTCGTTTTTGAATTTTTGAGACAAAAGTACAGTAGACTATCTATTAAAATTTCCCTAGTGGTCATACAAATGACTTGGAAACGGGTTAAGAAACACAGGAAAAGAAACCTCTAAACAACTTCATTCAAAGGTTGCCACCTGGAGCTCAGTGACATGTAATTGCCAATTAGCGGTATGATCGAGGAAGACAACTCAAAACTAGAACAAGTTGAAGACGAAGAAACCGTTTTTTCACTGGGTTCACACAACTGTCTTTGGAGAAACTGACCTTGATTGCTATATATTTATGCATGTACTATAGTTTGTAAACCAAAACATATTTAACTCTGTAAAAGTTCGGTTCCAATGTTTTTAATCATCAAAGATCTGGACGAGAAGTACACATAAAATACATAATTACATACAATTCGGTTACGCTATGACAATTTTACAACATATTTTTGGTGAACAATTCATCAAAACAAAGCTCAATCAGTCAAAATATTTTTTGTCCAACTGAGAAAACGTTTTATTTTAAAATCACGTTTGTAAATCACTGAGACTCCAGAATGATCACTTTATTATTTAATTTTAGTTATTCTACAATTAACATACATTATCCAATCTTAATATATAAAGAATTAACGACTTACGACCTTTTATGGACGATTAATATATATTTTTATATGTATTAGTCGTCCATAAAAGCACTTGAGTCTTTAATTATTTATGAAATTAAGTTTTGTTATTTTATGTCTTTCGGCGAGGTTCAGGGCATGAAGCCTGTTCTTCCACCTAACCGTTGGATATGGGAGAGGGAATTGGGAAGGAAAGATGCCGGGTTATCAGGGAACTTATGGCACCGAACCGAGCGAGACATTTGCGTGGGATAGGTGAGGGAAACTCCAGCCGAAAACCTCACCCAGTTCGGCCGAGCAGAGTTTGAACAGGTTTGAATCGTAGGAGCGAAGACGCTACCACTATACAGCCGCTTTCGGTAAAATCACTTCTCTAAATTACGTAATATGAATGGAGGCTGTGTGTCAACGAGTCTCTCGAGCGGGTTTGACATCTAGAAGTAGCTCCTTGAAGTAACTCTGTGCTTCGGGAGTCAAGACCACGAGGTTGGAGGTGGGAGCCGGAGAGAGAATTGACGGAGATTGGGGTGGCGGAGATTGGGGTGGCGGAGATTGGGG